>JACEFZ010027292.1:0-19877 GCA_014155875.1 Cepaea nemoralis | reverse complement strand
AGGGGAAAAGAGTATTGCAATGGGGGGGGTAAGTGAAGAAGAATCAATAGTATTTATAATACTACTAAAAAATTAGCGACAAGCACAAAGAAAACCAAAGTACATACTTGATCACACAAAAAAAAAAGAAAACGAAACACATTTAACACATACAGAAAAAAAGTACAGAAAAACCATACCATTACAAACTCTCACAAAAACAGCTAAACAAGTACAACACCCAAAATCAAAGACAAAAATAACACACACAAAATATCCCAAACCCCAAAGGCAACCATACACAGAAAACCCATCCCCTTACTACTGTCGCACAACTATACACAAAACGTGTACACACATACAAGCAAAAAGTCAACCCCCACTAAACCCATACACAAGAACCTCAAAGAAAAATACAAAGACAGCCAAGTACAAAGACACACCCATCGCCTAGGATTACTACTGTCACCCAAAACCTATACCCCAAGTACAACCCATAAACAAATACACAAGAACCCTCAAAGACAAACACATCTCGTAGCATTACTACTGTCATCACAACAACCACACACACACACACACACACACACACACACACACACACACATGAACACACATAGAACCAGACATCAACTACACACATACACACTTGATACACTTGTACGTACACACCTACAAGCGTACAGACACAAAGACATACTCATCGCCTAGGATTACTACTGTCATCACAACTATATTCAAGTACACACCCATAAACAAATACACAAGAACACTCAAAGACAAACACACACAGACACATTTGTACATACAGACATACACATAAAGACAGACAACCATACACAGACAACCCATACCATTACTACTGTCACTATCAATAGATATACACACGTGCAGACACACTCACCCATACACAAGAACACTCAAAGACAAATACAAAGACAGCCAAGTACAAAGACACACCCATCGCCTAGCATTACTACTGTCATCACAACTATATACAACCACGTACAGACACGCGTACAACAACAAAGACAGACACAAAACACATACAGACACCCATACACACTTGATACACTTGTACATACAGACACATAAGTACACAAAGAGGGCCACACAAACCAGTACTACTGGTACCTCAACTATACACACTTACCCATAAGACTAAACTATACAAACCACATACCCCCTTGTGATAAAGAAACGCGGATGTCCGAGACTACGTCATCAACGCCATGTGTAAAAGTCATTAAGTATGAGTCATCGGTTTGTGGGAAGCAGGCGTGAGAATAGCTTGTCTACAAAATTGCTACGTCAGCTACGATCGTGTGCAGAACCAGTGTATAAAATAGAAGGCGTCTCTTGTGAGTTCAGTACCAGTTCACGGGCTGACTTGGGTATCTACAGCAGTGCTTCAGGCTGGGTGTGAGCAGTGTAGTAAGCAGATATTGTTCACGTACTGACTTGGCTAGCTAACCGCAGTGAAACAGGTTGGTGGTGAGCATTGTTCGTGTAGTAACCAGCTATTTTTCACGTAAGTGACTTGGCTAGCTACAGCAGTGAAACTTGGTGTGAGCCTTATTCGTGTCGTTGGCCTCTGATAAAACAGTGAAACATTGTATACATCAGAACTTTTGGTGTTTGTAAGAAAGCGAGGAAAAACAGTTTATCAATATGACCACCAGAGCTACTTTCACGTGTTCAGTGTGCGACAAAGCTTATTGTGATAAGTATACCCTTAATCGTCACATTCGGACCATTCACGAGGGGAAAGACCAAGTATATCCCTGTCAGTTATGTGATAAGGTGTATAATACGAATGATGGCCTACAAAAAACACAAACGAATACGTCATCAGCCACGTATGAATACACCAAACACTCCAATACCAGAGACGACAGCACCACCTGTCTATTTACACCATCATCGTAGTCTAAACGCAAGTACCAGACTGCCACCACTGTATCTTCAATGATAACCTTACCCGTCATAATAGGGACATTCACAATGATTATCCCTGTCAGTTACGTGACAATCTATACAATTCGAACCTACAACGGTACTTACATCACCAGACATCACGAGAACGAACGACACCCTTAGACACCCTGGCAACACCTCCACTCATAGTAGCAGAGGATATCCAACCAAATGATAGAGACAGTTTGGCAGCCCTTAAGGCGTACTGCAAGGACCTCTCGATTATGCTACCCAATCAAATGGTAGTATTAGAAAAAAGCGTCGACCACCGCTACCGGGTGGTTTTGGTATGATAAAAAGAAGTATTCAGATATCTTGTATGATATCTCATACATGTCTTTATTCTGGATCCGAAACAAATAAGGTATGTGTGATGACTTCGACACAACAGTGTTTTGATAGTCAACCAGCAGAGCCCAGAAGAATGAAGATCACTAATCCAGAACTTTTTGGTGTTTCACTAATCATCTATGTCATTGATTTTTTCTTATATCTCTAAACTGTTTTTCACTACTCATGTATGTCCTTGATTTTATCTTATATCACTAAAGTGTTTTTCACTAAGCATCTATGTCATTGATTTTTTCTTATATCATTAAAGTGTTTTTCACTACTCATCTATGTCATTGATTTTTTCTTATATCATTAAAGTGTTTTTCACTACTCATCTATGTCATTGATTTTTTCTTATATCACTAAACTGTTTTTCACTAAGCATCTATGTCATTGATTTTTTCTTATATCACTAAAGTGTTTTGATGAATAATACATTCTTTGATATATTGAAACCAAGTTTTGTTGTTGATTTTCTTTAGTGGTTTTGTTTTCATGACGTTGTCTTGTCGGCTCAGAGCTTACATTACTAGATATGAACAATGTCTTAGAAGAAGTTATGGCAAATACAGAACAGTCAAATGTATAAAACCTAGGAAAAAATAACCAAAGGCGAAAAGACCTAAAGAGAGAAATGTCTCGACCAAGCTTATAAATATTACAACTAAAAGGTTGATCAAAATTCAAACATTATAAAAATAACCAAATATGAAAACCATCGTCCAAAAGACAGAAATATTTCAACTAAACTTATAAATAAGTCACCAAAAAGGGAAAAGGTCAAGTACAGAAATAGCTATGGAAAAAGTAAGTCCACAAAACTAAGAAAGAAATGTAACTTCTGTTAGTCAAATGTGTCTTATCTGAAAAGACGCTATCAATGTCACCCCTTTCCTTGTTTTACTTTACCAAAGACCTTCACCGTATCTGGTACAGAAAACCCTTATACAGCACTCATCTCTCCACAGTCTTGGTTGCTTTCTAATACAAAGTGGTTACATCACAAGAACTTCAAACCTCCAGTGTACACTTGCTCCATTGAAACACCCATGACAGTTAACAACATGTATGGCCATGTAATCTGTGAGTCCATCGGGGATAGTTCATCCGAGTATTCCAAAAGATCCATTTCCCATGGCTGACATCTTCAACTTGCTATAACACAACTTATTCTAATATACACTTTACATGAAATTTCCCAAATTTGGGCTCTATTAAAGATTACGTAATGAGATACACAAAGACACCAAGAACATATCATACAAAACAATTCACAAATTAAAACTTAAACCATATCAGATGAACCACCCAAACAAGTACTACACAAACATATAATAAGGAAACACATGACACACAGAGCTTACAGACAAATCACTTGGACTCAAACAAATTTTGCTTCTTGTACTGTAGAATTCTACCAACACTTCTTTCCTATCACCAAAAACTAAACAGCTACCACACAACCACTGGTCATTTGTCCAATATAATACTCATACCCTCGCAACGACATTAAGGAATGCCTACTAGTTTATTTCTGGTTATAACTGTTTTAATAGAGCAGAGAGATATACATGCTAATTAGACTACAGCTGCCTTCTTCACTGCTGTCCTTTGTTCGATGACTTTTCTTCTGTGGTTGTCCCTCAAGACTGGGTTCAAAATTTTTTCCAGCTCTAGTATACGGCTTTCAAAATTCTCACGTTCTCTGATTACATGATGCCAGTTACCATTGCGTTCTTCGGTGCCAACAGTATGGACTGTCAAGAAGTGAGGTTCTGGTGCAAAACTAACCTGTGGAGGTAAATAAACACATTGAAAACTTACAAGACTGCAATACCTACTACTTCAGTAAAGAAAAAACAGTAAAAAATTCACAAAGAGAAGTGGTAAAAGCCACTAAAAAACAGACTGTCGACATTCTATTGGTCACGTCTTGAGAAAAGGTAAAGGTATAGTCACTGATGGTTTGTGGTATAGAGAGATGTATATAGAAAACATGTATAACACATAGGTTTTCGGTATTGGTCATGTTTACCAAAATACACATGTGAACTATGATCATTACTACCCATACACACCTTATTCGTTGAAGAGGAACACCTTCGGACACCATCAGTAGGATATTTTTCGTTCCACGTCACATTAATTTTCTTGAGAGACTCTGGGGCATGACTACTAGCCAAAAGGTCAATATCTTCATCTGAAGACGAATCATCACCCCAAGCAACGGTTGTCTCTGGTACATCTAAAGCTGGCTGGGTGCCACGAGTAGGTTTCTGACAGAACAAAATGTCTAATGATAAAGCTGGTGTGAAGAAGCCAGAATCATCCTCCTTCAAAGCACTGTCATCTTCACAACAATTCTCATCTTCTGACCACGATGTCCGTCTATCAATTAAAGCTGTCATTGTACCTGGTGAATGGAAGGTGAAAAAAGTTTTAGACAAGTAGGTTAAAACGTTAGGTTTACAATGTGATTCTATAGAAGAATCTCTGATCGCAGACCCATACTACAGATACGACAGTGTGAGTGTAGATTCTACGAGTCACAATTATGGACTGGTGTAATTGTTTTCACTAACAACTGACAAGAAAGTGTTTTTGTGAAACGGGAACTCGACACCGGTGATATGTTAGTAGTAGGGGCTTTAAATCTAATATCTGACAATGTATAAGTAAGCATTTCCTTAATGTCGTTGGCGAGGGTATGAATATTATATTGGACAAATGACCAGTGGTTGTGTGGTAGCTGTTTAGTTTTGGTGATAGGAAAGAAGTGTTGGTAGAATTCTACAGTACAAGAAGCAAAATTTGTTTGAGTCCAAGTGATTTGTCTGTAAGCTCTGTGTGTCATGTGTTTCCTTATTATATGTTTGTGTAGTACTTGTTGGGTGGTTCATCTGATATGGTTTAAGTTTTAATTTGTGAATTGTTTTGTATGATATGTTCTTGGTGTCTTTGTGTATCTCATTACGTAATCTTTAATAGAGCCCAAATTTGGGAAATTTCATGTAAAGTGTATATTAGAATAAGTTGTGTTATAGCAAGTTGAAGATGTCAGCCATGGGAAATGGATCTTTTGGAATACTCGGATGAACTATCCCCGATGGACTCACAGATTACATGGCCATACATGTTGTTAACTGTCATGGGTGTTTCAATGGAGCACGTGTACACTGGAGGTTTGAAGTTCTTGGTGATGTAACCACTTTGTATTAGAAAGCAACCAAGACTGTGGAGAGATGAGTGCTGTATAAGGGTTTCTGTACCAGATACGGTGAAGGTCTTTGGTAAAGTAAAACAAGGAAAGGGGTGACATTGATAGCGTCTTTTCAGATAAGACACATTTGACTACAGAAGTTACATTTCTTTCTTAGTTTTGTGGACTTACTTTTTCCATAGCTATTTCTGTACTTGACCTTTTCCCTTTTTGGTGACTTATTTATAAGTTTAGTTGAAATATTTCTGTCTTTGGACGATGGTTTTCATATTTGGTTATTTTTATAATGTTTGAATTTTTGATCAACCTTTTAGTTGTAATATTTATAAGCTTGGTCGAGACATTTCTCTCTTTAGGCCTTTTCGCCTTTGGTTATTTTTTCCTAGGTTTTATACATTTGACTGTTCTGTATTTGCCATAACTTCTTCTAAGACATTGTTCATATCTGGTAATGTAAGCTCTGAGCCGACAAGACAACGTCATGAAAACAAAACCACTAAAGAAAATCAACAACAAAACTTGGTTTCAATATATCAAAGAATGTATTATTCATCAAAACACTTTAGTGATATAAGAAAAAATCAATGACATAGATGCTTAGTGAAAAACAGTTTAGTGATATAAGAAAAAATCAAGGACATACATGAGTAGTGAAAAACAGTTTAGAGATATAAGAAAAAATCAATGACATAGATGATTAGTGAAACACCAAAAAGTTCTGGATTAGTGATCTTCATTCTTCTGGGCTCTGCTGGTTGACTATCAAAAACACTGTTGTTGTCGAAGTCATCACACATACCTTATTTGTTTCGGATCCAGAATAAAGACATGTATGAGATATCATACAAGATATCTGAATACTTCTTTTTATCATACCAAAACCACCCGGTAGCGGTGGTCGACGCTTTTTTCTATTACTACCATTTGATTGGGTAGCATAATCGAGAGGTCCTTGCAGTACGCCTTAAGGGCTGCCAAACTGTCTCTATCATTTGGTTGGATATCCTCTGCTACTATGAGTGGAGGTGTTGCCAGGGTGTCTAAGGGTGTCGTTCGTTCTCGTGATGTCTGGTGATGTAAGTACCGTTGTAGGTTCGAATTGTATAGATTGTCACGTAACTGACAGGGATAATCATTGTGAATGTTCCTATTATGACGGGTAAGGTTATCATTGAAGATACAGTGGTGGCAGTCTGGTACTTGCGTTAGACTACGATGATGGTGTAAATAGACAGGTGGTGCTGTCGTCTCTGGTATTGGAGTGTTTGGTGTATTCATACGTGGCTGATGACGTATTCGTTTGTGTTTTTGTAGGCCATCATTCGTATTATACACCTTATCACATAACTGACAGGGATATACTTGGTCTTTCCCCTCGTGAATGGTCCGAATGTGACGATTAAGGGTATACTTATCACAATAGGCTTTGTCGCACACTGAACACGTGAAAGTAGCTCTGGTGGTCATATTGATAAACTGTTTTTCTCGCTTTCTTACAACACCAAAAAGTTCTGATGTATACAATGTTTCACTGTTTTATCAGAGGCCAACGACACGAATAAGGCTCACACCAAGTTTCACTGCTGTAGCTAGCCAAGTCACTACGTGAAAAATAGCGGTTTACTACACGAACAATGCTCACACCAACCTGTTTCACTGCGGTAGCTAGCCAAGTCAGTACGTGAACAATATCTGCTTACTACACTGCTCACACCAGCCTGAAGCACTGCTGTAGATACCCAAGTCAGCCCGTGAACTGGTACTGAACTCACAAGAGACGCCTTCTATTTTATACACTGGTTCTGCACACGACGTAGCTGACGTAGCAATTTTGTAGACAAGCTATTCTCACGCCTGCTTCCCACAAACCGATGACTCATACTTAATGACTTTTACACATGGCGTTGATGACGTAGTCTCGGACATCCGCGTTTCTTTATCACAAGGGGGTATGTGGTTTGTATAGTTTAGTCTTATGGGTAAGTGTGTATAGTTGAGGTACCAGTAGTACTGGTTTGTGTGTCCCTCTTTGTGTACTTATGTGTCTGTATGTACAAGTGTATCAAGTGTGTATGGGTGTCTGTATGTGTTTTGTGTCTGTCTTTGTTGTTGTACGCGTGTCTGTACGTGGTTGTATATAGTTGTGATGACAGTAGTAATGCTAGGCGATGGGTGTCTGTACGTACAAGTGTGTCTGTGTCTTTGTATTTGTCTTTGAGTGTTCTTGTGTATGGGTGAGTGTGTCTGCACGTGTGTATATCTATTGATAGTGACAGTAGTAATGGTATGGGTTGTCTGTGTATGGTTGTCTTTGTGTTTGTCTTTGAGTGTTCTTGTGTATTTGTTTATGGGTGTGTACTTGAATATAGTTGTGATGACAGTAGTAATCCTAGGCGATGAGTATGTCTTTGTGTCTGTACGCTTGTAGGTGTGTACGTACAAGTGTATCAAGTGTGTATGTGTGTAGTTGATGTCTGGTTCTATGTGTGTTCATGTGTGTGTGTGTGTGTGTGTGTGTGTGTGTGTGTGTGTGTGTGTGTGGTTGTTGTGATGACAGTAGTAATGCTACGAGATGTGTTTGTCTTTGAGGGTTCTTGTGTATTTGTTTATGGGTGTGTACTTGTGTATAGTTGTGATGACAGTAGTAATCCTAGGCGATGGGTGTGTCTTTGTACTTGGCTGTCTTTGTATTTGTCTTTGAGTGTTCTTGTGTATGGGTGAGTGTGTCTGGACATGTGTATATCTGTTGTTGTGACAGTAGTAATGGTATGGTTTGTCTTTGTGGTTGTCTGTCTTTATGTGTATGTCTGTATGTACAAATGTGTCTGTGTGTGTTTGTCTTTGTGTTTGTAGGTGTGTATTTGTGTAATTGATTATGGGTGAGTGTGTCTGTCCTTGTTTGCTTCTTTGTTTTCCTGTGTCTGTACGTGAGTGGATGTTTATGGGTGTGTGTGGTTGACTTTGTGCTTGTATGTGTGTACACGTGTGTGTATAGTTGTGATGACAGTAGTAATGGTATGGGTTGTCTGTGTATGGTTGCCTTTGTGTTTGTATGTGTGTGTGTATTTGTGTCTTTGATTATGGGTGTGTACTTGTGTATAGCTGTTGTTGTGACAGTAGTAATGGTATGGTTTGTCTGTACTTCTGTCTCTGTATGTGTGTACGTGTGTTTCGTTGTCTTTGTATTTGTGTGTATCAAGTATGTACTTGGTTGTCTTTGTGCTTGTCGCTAATATTGGTAGTAGTATTATCACTACTATTGATTCTTCTTCACTCTACCCACCACCATTGTACTATACGTACATTCCCCTACAATTTAAGTGGTCACTCGACTACTTGACCACTGCTTGACCACGTCATCGATCACTTTAATCACTACCATAATCTTAGGCACATCGTCCTCTACAATTTAAGTGGTCACTCGACCACTTGACCACTACTTGACCACTACTTGACCACTACTTGACCACTAATTTACCACCCTTTAAGCATCACCATGTCGCTACAATCACTTTCCCCCTAAAATTTATTCACTTGACCACTTGACCACTGCTTGACCACTACTTGACCACTAATTTACCACCCTTTAATCATCACCATCTCATTACAATCACTTTTCCCTAAAATTTCCCTAAAATTTTCCTCACTTACACACCGCTTGACCACTGCTTGACCACTACTTGACCACTACTTGATCACTAATTTAACACCCTTTAATCATCACCATATCATTACAATCACTTTTCCCTAAACTTTTCCTTACTTGACCACTGCTTGACCACTGCTTGACCACTAATTTACCACTCTTTAATCATCACCATCTCATTACAACCACTTTTCCCTAAAATTTCCCTAAAATTTTCCTCACTTACACACCGCTTGACCACTGCTTGACCACTACTTGACCACTACTTGATCACTAATTTACCACCCTTTAAACATTACCATGTCACTACGACCAATTTCCCCTAAAATTTTCCTTACTTGACCACTTGACCACTGCTTGACCACTACTTGAAAACTAATTTACCACTCTTTAATCATCACCATCTCATTACAACCACTTTTCCCTAAAATTTCCCTAAAATTTTCCTCACTTACACACCGCTTGACCACTGCTTGACCACTACTTGACCACTACTTGACCACTAATTTACCACTCTTTAATCATCACCATCTCATTACAACCACTTTTCCCTAAAATTTCCCTAAAATTTTCCTCACTTACACACCGCTTGACCACTACTTGACCACTACTTGACCACTAATTTACCACTAATTTAAACATTACCATGTCACTACGACCAATTTCCCCTAAAATTTTCCTTACTTGACCACTCCTTGACCACTGATTGACCACTAATTTACCACTCTTTAATCATCACCATCTCATTACAATCACTTTTCCCTAAAATTTTCCTCACTTGACTACTTGACCCTTACTTGACCATTGCTTGACCACTGGTTGACCAGTGTGTAATTGCGAACACCTCTTATTATATTTATGACCACCCCTGTATCACTCCTAGTTGATCACTAATACCCCTTACCACCATACCCATTATAACTTTATAAGATTTCCTTTGTAATCGGTGAATATACCACCCTTTACCTTCACTACTATCACATTGTTCAGATGATAGTAACCACCTCTTACTTCGATTATAACGACCCATCACACCCTTGTCTATCACTACACATACACATTATGTCTACGCCACCACCTCTTACTTCGAGTATAACCACGACCCATCACACCCTTGTTTATCACTACACATACTAATGTAACCAAAATAACTTTCCCCCTTCGCTTTCCAGAACCAACTAAACATTTACCTTAATTACTTTTTACACCCCACCAGGCAGCGCCAAAAAAACCCGTTCCCACGAAAAATTTCCCACACACCGAACAAAAATTTCACCCGCCCAAAAATATTTCCTTCAGCCTCCAGGCTGGAGCCATTTTACCCATATTTCCTTCATAAACCCTATCAGCATCCAGCCTGGAGGCTAAAAGTGGGGTCTGCGCGCCAGCCTCTACTACTAATTCATTCATTCATTCATTCATTCATTCATCCATTCGTTTATTCAGTAGCATGTCCTTTTGCAGAACCTCGTTCACATAACAGACGTCCGGAAAAAGTCTAGGTCATAAGCAAGATGTCCCGCATCCGATACACCCATATGGAGATCATCTTGCACCCATCTTCTCTTTGTCCTTCCTCTTCTTCTCTTCTCGGGCATATACACTTCCCATGGCGTTTCAAGTGACCAAAATATTTTAATAGTCTTTGTTTTATTATCTTTAGTACCCAACCTTCTTCAATATGCAGTTCTTGTCGTGTGGATTTATTTGTTCTTTTCTGTATCCAAGATATTATTAGAAACCGTCTATAAAATTATTAATCAGAGGCATGCATGAGCTGGTTAGCTTGTTTAGTAAGTGTCCAAGTCTCACATGCACGGGCACTCCCCCGCTGTTTATGCACCGCAAGGTTCAAAAGGAACCTGATGAGATGAGATGAGATGATATTCGAAATTTTCCACCACCTCCAATTTCCAATGTATATCTTTCTCCATGTTAGTTATAGTGTACGAATCGTATATTATATTCACAGGTCACTGCATACGGTGGTGTATCCGGCATCGTTGTTCAATCATACGGTGACGTCCTTGTTGTCCCTGCAATAGCCAAGCCTAATGAGTATGTGAGTATGCATTGGCACCTCCACAAGAAATACACATCAGATGAAGAACCGGTTTTTAACTGAATTGTGCAACAAATAAATCATTGTTGATCACATGCAACAAATAAATCATTGTTGATCACATGCAACAAATAAATCATTGTTGATCACATGCAACAAATAAATCATTGTTGATCACATGCAACAAATAAATCATTGTTGATCACATGCAACAAATAAATCATTGTTGATCACATGCAACAAATAAATCATTGTTGATCACATGCAACAAATAAATCATTGTTGATCACATGCAACAAATAAATCATTGTTGATCACATGCAACAAATAAATCATTGTTGATCACATGCAACAAATAAATCATTGTTGATCACATGCAACAAATAAATCATTGTTGATCACATGCAACAAATAAATCATTGTTGATCACATGCAACAAATAAATCATTGTTGATCACATGCAACAAATAAATCATTGTTGATCACATGCAACAAATAAATCATTGTTGATCACATGCAACAAATAAATCATTGTTGATCACATGCAACAAATAAATCATTGTTGATCACATGCAACAAATAAATCATTGTTGATCACATGCAACAAATAAATCATTGTTGATCACATGCAACAAATAAATCATTGTTGATCACATGCAACAAATAAATCATTGTTGATCACATGCAACAAATAAATCATTGTTGATTGCTATCTATCACACGAGATTCTGGAGTTTTTGTGACGTGTTATATGTACGTGTTGCTATCACTATCTTCACATCTCCCTCTTGATCCTGATCACGTCCTTCATTCTTACTCTTTCTCTTCTCCTCTTCCTCCCCCTCTTCTCCTCCTCCTCCTCCTTCTTCTTCTTCTTCTTCTTCTTCTTCTTCTTCTTCTTCTTCTTCTTCTTCTTCTTCTTCTATCTTCTTCTTCTTCTTCTTCTTCTTCTCCTGCTCCTCCTGTTCCTCCTGCTCCTCATCCTCCTCCTCCTCCTCCTCCTCCTTCTTCTTCTTCTTCTTCTTCTTCTTCTTCTTCTTCTTCTTCTGCTTCTTCTCTCTTCCTCCTCCTCCTCCTATTCCTCCTCCTCTTACTCATTCTGCCACAAAAGCTGCCCTAGAAGGACCACTCTGATAGTCCCACTTTCAATTTAATTGTCTGTCCACCTGGCTTATCCTCTACATGTTAAATTTCATCAAAACTGTGCAGTCATTTCTTATTCAGACATGGGCACTCTATTATTTCAGTCGCACTCTTCCACCTGGTCCCAGGGAGCCTTTCATCACATCACCCTTTATCGATACACCCATCTATCAATCATCCATACTTCATCCATCCATACATCACTTATTTAGTCATGTAGCCCTCGGCTCAGAGGGAAGGCAGCAGCCAAACTATCCATGTGTTCCTTGCCCCTCACACCATAATGCCCTGAACAAAAGTCTGTCATTTGCCGGCAGCATGCCTCTTGTCGAGAGATGCAGGCCATTTCCCTCAGAACATGGCCGTTTTGGCTATCAACAATCATTAGAAAAATATAATTATGAAAATTGCATAAGCGTTGAGAGTGAAGTTTCGATGTCAACTCTCGGCGTTCCCTACGGGAGGGAATGGCCACCTATTTCACCGTGCATTTAGGCCCACTAATTGTGATGGTCGTAAAACTCCACATACTCACAGCATGTTCCCGCAGGAGCTCAATCAATCAATCGGGTGCCGTCTCCACAATGAAGGTTGGCTGCAATGGATCTCCAACACTGTCTGTCTCTCGTTCTGACTGTACATTCTGTCAGATTGATGTTCGTCCATCTCATGATGTTATCTGCCCACACTTGTATCGTTGTCTACCTCCAATATGGTTTTTAAAAGAGTTTTATGTCTTTTAACATGGCCGAAATATTTCACTGCTTTTTTTTTTTAATTTCTTTCATCAACTCTCTTTTCATCACTAGTTTTTCTAGAGCCTCTGTATTTGATTGTTTTTGTTCCTGCCAAGAAATACTGATTTCCAATCATGTCACACGTCCCCATGATCGTTTGGATAGTGAGATCAGCTACCTCACATTATTGGATAAGGGCGAAAAACATTAGATCCCGTGTGCAAGGTCATCACGCTACACATCACAAACCAGACGTAAACACTAAAAGAATATAAAAACAATCAACACACTGGCAGTAATGTCCTCACACATGTTTATTCAAAAGTCAGCTACGTTTTACAAATGAACTGAAGACTAATCTAGGACAGCAAACACTCGCCAAATGGAGGCGTGCTGTAGACACCCTATAGAAACAAAATTCAGTCAGAAATTAAATTACACCAGAGACTCAAAGAACAATACAGACAACCTAAATAGCTTTAGTAAAATTCATTACTTATCTTCCATCACCATTCAGCTGGCATCATCGCTTTTAAAGGTTTGTATTAATGTTATAAAATGTTGTAATATTTGATCATAAGTTAGGAAACTATGAAATTGTTGATGACATTTAACTAAAAAAGTAAAATAGCAACTTTTTCTTCTTCAGTGATCTTTAATTTTACTGTCGCATGTGTGTTACTCTAATCTTTCCAACTCATTAATTACTTTAACCCTTGTGGTTTCAGTTCGGTGTTATTTTTATATTATATTGTTAACTTACCTGATTTATATCTCGTTATTTTTAAATAAATTATTAACTTATGTTTGTTTTGACATGTTTATATTATTTTACCTTAACTCATATCTTTCTTCTTCTTCTTCTCCATCTGCGTTCATCCGAAGAGTTTTTTCTGACGTGATTGTGTTGTGCCTGTTTACAGCAGAGCTGCGTTCATGCGCCGTTGGGCTGACACATCCGACTTCTGCGGGTTTTTGTTGACCGGGTTAACCTTCCCGGGAATTCATATCTGCCTTGCTAATTTTATATTACATTAACTATTCTTATATCTATCTACCTTGCTATTTACATTACATTGTTAACTTTTATAGTCTGTCTTGTTATGTTGATATTACATTGTCAACTTAACACATATCTTATTATTTTTATATTACATTGTTAACTTAACTTATAACTACATATATATAATTTGATTTAGTCTATTTTGTTCCCGGAGAACCATTTCTGGATCTAACAACACGCGAGAAAGCAAAACTAAGTACAACATTATTACAACACCAACAAATGCTGGCTCTCGAAGACTTAAGATAATATTGAGCACAATCAGATTGTTGATCCTAGATCTGAGGATGTTCCCATTTATGCAAATCCCTCCATGAACTGCTGCATCCTGTTGACGTAGCCAATCGTATCAAGAGCCAGACCGTTCACTGTGTTAGAGAAATACAACATTACAATGAGTTCTCTGGAAAATGTGATCTGTCTGTTTGTCTCTCTGTTTATCTGTCAATTTATGTGTGTCTGCCTTTGTTTCTATCTGTCTGCTTGCCTTCCTGTCTTTTCATTCGTCCATCTGTCTGTCAATGTCTATCTGTGTGTATATGTGTCTAGCACGTAGTACTTAGCTACTTAACTATCCATGTATCTACTCATTTATATGTTACATATTTTTTCGATTCATCCATCTGTCAGTCACCCATCCATACATCACCCATTTACTCATGTAGCAACCATCTGTTGTTACAATATATTGCACTCTATTGTTAGATTACATGATAATCTATTATTATATCATTCAACTATCTAGTATTATATTATTCAACCATATATTCTATGATTATGCCCCAAACATAATTATAGTATATCATCTTCTTTTATATTATGTCACCATCTATATTATATTATCATGATAACGATGCGTTGCATAAGATATTGAGTAATGTTGTCTATAGACAAGACACGAAGTGGACATGTATGATCGTTTACGTGAGTCGTCAAGACGCTTGATGATGTTGTCGATAATCACTGTGTGATGATGTTGGTAATTATAATGATGTTGGTAATGTGGTGGTGGTGATGGTGATGATGATGTCGATTGTGGTGATGATTTTAATGGTCGTGATGGTGATAGAGATAATTATGTTGGAAGTAGTGGTAATGATGATAATAGTGGTGGTATTGATAATGATGATATGATGAAGAAGAAGATGATTATGATTAACGGTGTACTTACTTCCATAAGGACAACACATAGAGGACATCCCAACGTTCACGCACGTCATCATTTCTGCTTGGCACACCATGCGTGCTGCGGGGTTTCTGCAATCACTGAACATCAGGAGACTGGACGCCGCCTCCGCAGGCATGGCGCAACCGGCAGACTGGGCGTCCGTGATCTTCCTTGGCTGTTCCCCGACCGCTTTCAGCGTCTGCATTGTTCGAAGCAACCTAGTGGCGTGGGCCGGCTGCAGAGTAAATGACAGAGAACATTCAATCAATCAATCAATCATGTGCCATGCCGGAAAGCGTGGGCGGTCATGATTCGCCATTTCACTCGATCACCAGAGTCGTGGATCATCTCAGTGTTACTGTCTCGTCCATGCCATGTGGCCAAGCCATCCAGAGAACATTAAAGACATAATATTAATTCTGTCTATGGCAACATGGAAAACATACTAACCAATAAAAAGATATAATTTGCTATGTGTAAAATTGTGTTGAAGTGCTATATAGAACCTATACTTTTGTATGGGTGTGGAAAGTGGACAATGAGCAGACAAGCTGAAAAAACATCTAATAGCAGTGAAAATTTGCTTTTTGAAGAAAATGCGAAGAATACCATGGACATACAGAACAACCAATGACAAGTCTTAAAAGAAGCGAATGAAAACCGACCACTGATTGGAGAAATTAGACGCAGACAGTCGCATTTTTTTTTGGGTGGGGTGGGGGGAGCGTGGGTGAGGGAGACACATTATGAGAAGAAATAAACTAGAGAACTTGGTGACAACTGGCAAGATTGGAAGGAAAATAACAAAGGGAAGACAAAGAAGTAAATATATGGAAGGCTTGACCACATGGTATGGTCGAGACAAGAATACAGAGTTGATCCACAACTCTAGTGATAATGTGAGATGGCGAAATATGACCGATCACGCTTATCGGCATGGCACATGAAGATGATGGATGATGATCCCTGTCAAATTAGTTTCCGAAATGTGGATGATATGGTCAAAGGCTTATTAATGTAAGACTGGGATAGGCCTTAATTATAACTTCGCCTATTTGGCTCTGTAGCATTGGGTTGCGAATGCTTGGCTTAACTATCCGAGACTAAGTAAGAATCAAGATCATCACTATTGAATTTCACAAAAAGAAGACAAATGACATTTACGAAGTAAGGAATGGAGAAATTATCCATACTTGAAAACATACTAGGCGAAAGAGATAGCCGACGACACACAGATTTATGAGGAAAGATTACACAACTGAATCGAAAACAAAACAGTACAGGCATCACCAACTTCACGAAAGTCTCAAAAACTGAAAGTCTGAAAGGATCGACTTCATTGCCCCGGGTTTATCCCATATGGCTCAGTCTCTTTCTGCAGGAAAGACCTACCGGAAGCATCGCACAAAGCACGAACTCCGTAGCTCCGACGACGACCCCCAGGAGCCTCCGAGAAAAATACACTCGTGAGCCGAAAGAAGTGGCCCGGAATAGATCCTTCAACCTTCGGAGTGCGTCACCAACTTCATAAAAGTATCAGACAACAGTGATAACTGGAGAGTCGTGGCCTCCAATGTCTGTTCCAGCCCAGGTTTCTGTAGAAGGAGGGAGAGGAAGAAAGCAACCACGACAGCAATCTCACTGGTATGATAATAAGGGAGGTACACCGGCTATCTGGCGGTGAGAAGGATGGAGAGGAAGAAAGCAACCACGACAAGCAATCTCACTGGTATGATATAAGGGAGGTACACCGTCTATCTGGCGGTGAGAAGGAGGGAGAGGAAGAAAGCAACCACGACAGCAATCTCACTGGTATGATATCAGGGAGGTACACCGACTCTGTGGTGGACAGATCCTATGCAGAACAGGGGAGACTGTATAACCTCCCTGCACTGTATATATGTATATGTGTGTTTGTTTGTATTTATGCATGTTTTTATTTATTTAAAAAAAAAAATCTATGTACGTAATTTAATTTTTTTTTTTTTTTTTTTAAACTGGCGGGGTGAATGGCAGGAAGGTGGGTTGGCTCTTCCGGTAGAGCACCTGAACTGGGAGGACAGGGAGACATGGTCATCTTGCTGCCACACCACACCCACACGCAATGAAGAAAACCGCCAAATCATAAACGTAAAGGAGTTCGGGCCGCTGACCAGGGGGACAACTTGAGACTTGCACTTGAATGATCTGCCCTTGCCTACATCGAGTCCTTATGAGGACTGGACATGACCGGGACTAGCCTCGATGAGAATAACACAAGAAGCGACTAGCACGTAGCAGTGCTAACAGAGAAAAGAAGCCAACAAACGAGAGAATGCGGGCCCCAGTAGGCCCAACCAAGGACCGGTCTTTACCAGGACCAGCACAAAACAAATCTATCCGACGAACAGAGCGGAACCAATAAAACCAGTAGGAATTAGGACCAACAATCCACACAACTACGGCTCTCAACAATAACCACCGCTGACAAAGCAGGTTGAACGAGGCCGAATTTGGAATTTTTGTTTTTGAACCAACCAACCAACCAACCAGCTCTGTGGCGGTGAGAAGGAGGGAGAGGAAGGAAAATACAACCTGAAATAGGGGAAGAACAATGTGGTTTGTAGAAGGAAAGGGTACAGTAAATGCTGTGTATATGCTGCGAACAGTTATTGAACGTGCTATAGAAGTAAACAAGGATATACATGTTTGCTTTATTGACTACACAAAGGCTTTTGATAGAGTTAGACATGTCAACATGGTGAATATGCTTGCAGATCTACAAATTGATGGGAAAGACATTAGACTTATAAAAAACATATATTAGAAACAACAAGCTGCCATAAGGATTGATAATGAAGTGGGACAATATCAACCTATTAAGAGAGGTGTTAGGCAGGGATGTGTAATGTCTCCAGATCTTTTTTCCCTATACAGTGAAAATATTTTCAGAAATGTAGAAGACATAAATGGAATCAGCATTGGAGGACGAAACATCAATAACATTAGATATGCAGATGATACAGTATTATTGATTGCAGACAATGCGTAGGATCTGCAACAATTAGTGGATGCGATTGTTGTACACAGTGAGCAACTGGGGTTAGAATTAAATTGTAAAAAGACACAGGTTATGGTAGTCACTAGGAAGAACGAAGTACCACAATGTAATATACAAGTAAATGGGAATATTCTTCAACAAGTGAATCGGTACAATTATCTCGGAACAGTCATAACATCTGATGGGAGATGCCTTGAAGAGATTAGAACAAGAATCGCCATGGCGAAAGTAGCCTTTAGCACGATGAAAAACATTATGACCAATAAGAAAAATGTCAATTGAAACGAGAAAAAGAGTGCTGAGGGGGTACATAGAGCCTGTTCTTTTGTATGGATGTGAAACTTGGACAATGTGCAGTTAAGCTGAAAAACATCTGAAGGCTGCAGAAATGTGGTTTCTGAGGAAAATGCAAAGAATACCATGGACTGATAGAAAAACCAATGACCAAGTACTACAGGAGACAAATGAAAATCGTAGATTGATTAGAGAAATTAGACGTAGACAGTCAAAATTTTTTGACATGTTATGAGAATAAATGGATTGGAGAACTTAGTGATAACTGGCAAGATCGAAGGGAACAGACCAAGAGGAAAATATCTGGATGGCTTAACCACATGGCATGGACGAGACAGGAACACTGAGCTGATCCACGACTCTGGTGATAGAGTGAAATGGCGAGTCATGACCGCCCACGCTTTCCGGCATGGCACATGATTGATTGATTGATTGACACCGGCTCTGTGGCGGAGAAGGAGGGAGAGGAAGAAAGCAACCACGACAGCAATCTCACTGGTATGAAATAAGGGAGGTACACCGGCTCTGTGGCGGTGAGAAGGAGGGAGAGGAAGAAAGCAACCACGACAGCAATCTCACTGGTATGATATAAGGGAGGCTACACCGGCTCTGTGGCGGTCAGAAGGAGGGAGAGGAAGAAAGCAACCACGACAACAATCTCACTGGTATGATATAAGGGAGGTACACCGGCTCTGTGGCGGTCAGAAGGAGGGAGAGGAAGAAAACAACCACGACAGCAATCTTACTGGTATGATATAAGGGAGGTACACCGGCTCTGTGGCGGTGAGAAGGATGGAGAGGAAGAAAGCAACCACGACAACAATCTCACTGGTATGATATAAGGGAGGTACACCGGCTATCTGGCGGTGAGAAGGAGGGAGAGGAAGAAAGCAACCACAACAGCAATCTCACTGGTATGATATTAGGGAGGTACACCGACTCTGTGGCGGTCAGAAGGAGGGAGAGGAAGAAAACAACCACGACAACAATCTCACTGGTATGATATAAGGGAGGTACACCGGCTATCTGGCGGTGAGAAGGAGGGAGAGGAAGAAAGCAACCACGACAGCAATCTCACTGGTATGATATCAGGGAGGTACACCGACTCTGTGGCGGTCAGAAGGAGGGAGAGGAAGAAAGCAACCACGACAACAATCTCACTGGTATGAAATAAGGGAGGTACACCGGCTCTGTGGCGGTGAGAAGGATGGAGAG
>JACEFZ010027291.1:45000-141496 GCA_014155875.1 Cepaea nemoralis | reverse complement strand
TCATCAACTCATTTGACACACATCATCAACTCTTGACACCATCATCAACTCATTGAACACATGCATCAACTCAAAAATGAAAACTTTTCCCCTCAAACTCATGACACACATACTCAACTCATTGACACAATAATAAACCATTGACACACATACACAACTCTTGACACACTAATAACTCATTGCCAATACATCAACCAGTACCACATACATCAACTCAGTGACACACATGCATCAACTCAGTGACACATATGCATCAACTCAGTGACACACATGCATCAACTCAGTGACACACATGCATCAAGTCAGTGACACATATACAAGCACAGAGCATACATGAATGTCAGCTGACACATCAACAACATGATAGCAATAAACTGTTCAGCAGTAGTTTGCATAAATAATGCAGAGTTTGTGCTTGCAGCAGGCAGTGGACTATCATCTAGAGTAGAGAGTGTTGCTCATACACAGCATCACAAAACCTCTGGGCTCTCCTCATCCTTGTTGTCTGGCTGAGGGGAGGGTGATGCCAGACCTGAATCTTCACACACTGCCAGAGTGGGGACCAGGTAGTCAGTGTGTCTACTGTCTTCCGCTGGTTGCTCTTGTCTATGACTGTCTGTGGAGCTGTCTGTAGTCTCATCACTGTCTGTATTCTGTACATGGGACAGAAACAACAGTCGACAGTTAGCTGATATCACTTTTGCATCTTTCACTTTTCATCTACTTTACTCAGAAATCAGGTGACTGAACAACCATCATTCTAATGATGAAGTCAGTTTTCTACTGCATGACTTCATGTGAGTCCACAAGACACATTTTTGATAGAAATCAGTTTCTGTAATTTCATACAAGCTTGTATCCATAGCATGCAATACATGGCCACTGCCTTGGCAAACACAAGACAATCTGCCCAAAAACAAATATTTCTACTTATCAATAAACCGTTTCTTCGCTAGAGAGGTTACTTTAACCCATAGCCCTCACCAGAAGCATATCAGTTATATTAGGAGGACACTCTCATCTTTGTGTGGTTAATAGGTTTCAAGGTCTTGTGGTTGAGATATGTCATGGTTGTGTGGTTGAGAGATGTCATGGTTTGTGTGGTTCGTAAATGTCATGGTTTTGTGGTTGAGATATGTCATGGGTGTGCAGTTAAGATTTGTCATTGTTGTGTGGTTGAGATATATCAGTGTTGTATGGTTGAGAGATGTCATGACAGAGTTGTTGAGAGATGCCATGGTTAAGTGGATGAGAGATGTCATGGTTGTATAGTTGAGATATGTCATGGTTGTGTGGTTGAGAGATGTCATGGTTGAGAGATGTCATGGTTGCATGGTTGAGAGATGTCATGGTTGTGTTGTTGAGAGATGTCATGGTTGCATCATTGAGAGATGTCATGGTTGTGTTGTTGAGAGATGTCATGGGTGTGTGGTTGAGAGATGTCATGGGTGTGTGGTTGGTAAATGTCATGGTGTGGTTGGTAAATGTCATGGTTGTGTGGTTGAGAGATGTCATGGATGTGTGGTTGGTAAATGTCATGGTTGTGTGGTTGAGAGATGTCATGGTTGTGTGGTTGAGAGATGTCATGGGCATGTGGTTGAGAGATGTCATGGGTGTGTGGTTGAGATATGTCATGGGTGTGTGGTTGAGAGATGTCATGGTTGTGTGGTTGAGATATGTCATGGTTTTGTGGTTGAGAGATGTCATGGTTGTATGGTAGAGAGATGTCATGGGTGTGTGGTTGAGAGATGTAATGGTTGTGTTGTTGAGAGATGTCATGGTTGTGTGGTAGAGAGATGTCATGGTTGTGTCGTTAAGAGTTGCTGAGAGATGTCATGGTTGTATTGTTAAGAGATGGTATGGTTATGTTACGAGATATGTCATTGTTGTGTTGTTCATATAGTGATGTGTTGTCTGTGTCATTGTTCATATTGTGATGTGTTGTCTGTGTCATTGTTCATATTGTGATGTGTTGTCTGTGTCATTGTTCATATAGTGATGTGTTGTCTGTGTCATTGTTCATATAGTGATGTGTTGTTTGTGTCATTGTTCATATAGTGATGTGTTGTCTGTGTTATTGTTCATACAGTGATGTGTGGCTTATCTGTGTCATTGTTAATATAGTTATGTGTTGGCTGTCATTGTTCATATAGTTATGTGTGGCTTATGTGTGTCATTGTTCATATAGTGATGTGTTGTCTGTCATTGTTCATATAGTTATGTGTGGCTTATCTGTGTCATTGTTCATATAGTGATGTATTGTCTGTGTCATTGTTCATATAGTGATGTGTTGTCTGTGTCATTGTTCATATAGTGATGTATTGTCTGTGTCAGTGTTCATATAGTGATGTGTTGTCTGTGTCATTGTTCATACAGTGATGTGTTGTCTGTGTCATTGTTCATACAGTGATGTGTTGTCTGTGTCATTGTTCATATAGTGATGTGTTGTCTGTGTCAGTGTTCATATAGTGATATCTTGTCTGTGTCAGTGTTCATATAGTGATGTGTTGTCTGTGTCATTGTTCATATAGTGATGTGTTGTCTGTGTCATTGTTCATATAGTGATGTATTGTCTGTGTCATTGTTCATATAGTGATGTATTGTCTGTGTCATTGCTCATATAGTGATGTGTTGTCTGTGTCAATGTTCATATAGTGATGTGTTGTCTGTGTCATTGTTCATATAGTGATGTGTTATCTTTGTCATTGTTCATATAGTGATGTGTTGTCCATGTCATTGTTCATATAGTGATGTGTTGTCTGTGTCATTGTTCATATAGTGATGTGTTGTCTGTGTCATTGTTCATATAGTGATGTGTGGCATGTCTGTGTCATTGTTCATATAGTGATGTGTGGCTTGTCTGTGTCATTGTTCATATAGTGATGTGTTGTCTGTGTCATTGTTCATATAGTGATGTGTTGTCTGTGTAATTGCTCATATAGTGATGTATTGTCTGTGTCATTGTTCATATAGTGATGTATTGTCTGTGTCATTGCTCATATAGTGATGTGTTGTCTGTGTCATTGTTCATATAGTGATGTGTTGTCTGTGTCATTGTTCATATAGTGATGTGTTGTCTGTGTCATTGTTCTTATAGTGATGTGTTGTCTGTGTCATTGTTCTTATAGTGATGTGTTGTCTGTGTCATTGTTCATATAGTGATGTGTTGTCTGTGTCAGTGTTCATATAGTGATGTGTTGTCTGTGTCATTGTTCATATAGTGATGTATTGACTGTGTCATTGTTCATATAGTGATGTGTTGTCTGTGTCATTGTTCATATAGTGATGTGTTGTCTGTGTCAATGTTCATATAGTGATGTCATGTCTGTGTCATTGTTCATATAGTGATGTGTTGTCTGTGTCATTGTTCATATAGTGATGTGTTGTCTGTGTCATTGTTCATATAGTGATGTGTTGTCTGTGTCATTGTTCATATAGTGATGTGTTGTCTGTGTCATTGTTCATATAGTGATGTATTGTCTGTGTCAGTGTTCATACAGTGATGTGTTGTCTGTGTCATTGTTCATATAGTGATGTGTTGTCTGTGTCATTGTTTATATAGTGATGTGTTGTCTGTGTCATTGTTCATATAGTGATGTGTTGTCCGTGTCATTGTCATATAGTGATGTGTTGTCTGTGTCATTGTTCATATAGTGATGTGTTGTCTGTGTCATTGTTCATATAGTGATGTGTTGTCTGTGTCATTGTTCATATAGTGATGTGTTGTCTGTGTCATTGTTCATATAGTGATGTGTTGTCTGTGTCATTGTTCTTATAGTGATGTGTTGTCTGTGTCATTGTTCATATAGTGATGTGTTGCCTGCATCATTGTTTATATAGTGATGTGTTGTCTGTGTCATTGTTCATATAGTGATGTGTGGCTTGTCTGTGTCATTGTTCATATAGTGATGTGTTGTCTGTGTCATTGTTTATATAGTGATGTGTGGCTTGTCTGTCATTGTTCATATAGAAAGTGTAACCAAGCACAAGGCACTGGGTCCTATATAGATCAAAATCTATCCTTTAATTCCCTCGTTCATGCTCTAGTTAAACAAATAGCCAAAAAAGTATACTAACTTGCCAAAATTAATAATTTCCTTGACGAAAGCACAAGAAAGATATTCTATACTTCCCAAATACAAACAAATATTGATTATTGCTCCACAATCTGGGATGGATGCTCCAAATCAATAACAAAATGCCTGTATTCACTCCAGAAAGTGTGTTTAATCAATGGTGATAAGCTTATAGACAATTCTAACCTACATGAACGTCTTCTGTTACTGCCTCTCCACAAACGCCTACTTTTTAATAAGGCTAAACTAATTCACAAAATTCTATTTCAAAATGCTCCAAGCTACCTTTGGCCATTGTTTAAATATAACGCATGACATAGCGAACGACTAAATATACTTCATGTCCTTAAACCTAGGATAGACATATAAAACAAGCTTAGCATACTCTGTCACTCAGTTGTGGAACAATCTTACACAAGAAATCAAAGACACCACCAATCATTATACACACATTCGCAACCTGTTTGACCACTACCTCAGGACAGACTACATGCCCACATAAAAAAAACACATCAACAACAAAGACAATAATTATGATAAATTATCTAGAATGACAACTAGCCAAAAAACATTCCCATATGTAACATTCCCATATGTATGGCACATTATGCCTTCCTTGGGTATTTATGTTAAACATTGCCTCAGTGAGCCATGTATTACTGATTATTTTTCATGCGTTCTAATGCTTATTGTTCTTTTGTTGTCAAAGATTTGCTTCATAAGAGATGTTGAATGAAAGAATGTATGAGAGGAAATAGAAAAGAAGGGCAGAATATCAGACGGGCCTGTGTGGACTGGATCATGTTAGACATCTGTCTCTGTGTAAACTGGATCATGTTAGACATCTGTCTGTGTGTGAACTGGATCATCTTAGACATCTGTCTTTGTGTGAACTGGATCATGTTAGACATCTGTCTCTGTGTGAACTGGATCATGTTAGACATCTGTCTGTGTGTGGACTGGATCATGTTAGACATCTGTCTCTGTGTAAACTGGATCATGTTAGACATCTGTCTGTGTGTGAACTGGATCATCTTAGACATCTGTCTTTGCGTGAACTGGGTCATGTTAGACATCTGTCTCTGTGTGAACTGGATCATGTTAGACATCTGTCTGTGTGTGGACTGGATCATGTTAGACATCTGTCTCTGTGTGAACTGGATCATGTTAGACATCTGTCTTTGTGTGGACTGGATCATGTTAGACATCTGTCTTTGTGTGGACTGGATCATGTTAGACATCTGTCTGTGTGTGGACCGGATCATGTTAGACATCTGTCTGTGTGTGGACTGGATCATGTTAGACATCTGTCTCTGTGTGAACTGGATCATGTTAGACATCTGTCTCTGTGTGGACTGGATCATGTTAGACATCTGTCTCTGTGTGGACTGGATCATGTTAGAGATCTGTCCCTGTGTGGATTGGATCATGTTAGACATCTGTCTCTGTGTGGACTGGATCATGTTAGACATCTGTCTCTGTGTGGACTGGATCATGTTAGACATCTGTCTCTGTGTGGACTGGATCATGTTAGACATCTGTCTCTGTGTGGACTGGATCATGTTAGACATCTGTCTCTGTGTGGATTGGATCATGTTAGACATCTGTCTTTGTGTGGACTGGATCATGTTAGACATCTGTCTCTGTGTGGACTGGATCATGTTAGACATCTGTCTCTGTGTGGATTGGATCATGTTAGACATCTGTCTTTGTGTGGACTGGATCATGTTAGACATCTGTCTCTGTGTGGATTGGATCATGTTAGACATCTGTCTCTGTGTGGATTGGATCATGTTAGACATCTGTCTCTACATGGACTGGAAACATGCAGGCAAGTTCCTAGCCACTACATTACCTGACTGCGGTCGCCTGGTATGTACGGTTAATACAAAACACACTCAACCACCACCACATGAAAGGTGATTACATCACATCCCTGGGCTATACTGGCAGGTTCAGAAGCAAAGCATGTAAGTGGGTTCTTGTCTGTACTTGCTATATAACCAGTCTGTAACAACCTGAAAGTGTGTAAGTGGGTTCTTGCCTTACTTGCTATATAGGAACCAGTCTGTAACAACCTGAAGGTGTGTGGCTTCTTGTCTGTATTTGCTATATAAAAACTAGTCTGTAACAACCTGAAGGTGTGAAAGTGGGTTCTTATCTGTACTTTGCTATATAACAACCAGTCTGTAACAACCTGAAGGTGTGTAAGTGGGTTCTTGTCTGTACTTGCTATATAGCAACCAGTCTAACAACTTGAAGGTGTGTAAGTAGGTTCTTGTCTGTACTTGCTATATAACAACCAGTCTGTAACAATCTGAAGGTGTGTAAGTGGGTTCTTGTCTGTACTTGCTATATAGCAACCAGTCTGTAACAACCTGAAGGTGTGTAAGTGGGTTCTTGTCTGTACTTGCTATATAGCAACCAGTCTAACAACCTGATGGTGTGTAAGTGGGTTCTCATCTGTACTTGCTATATAACAACCAGTCTGTAACAATCTGAAGGTGTGTAAGTGGGTTCTTGTCTGTACTTGCTATATAGCAACCAGTCTGTAACAATCTGAAGGTGTGTAAGTGGGTTCTTGTCTGTACTTGATATATAGCAACCAGTCTGTACTTGCTATATAACCAGTCTGTACTTGGTCTATAACAACCAGTCTGTAACAACCTGAAAGTGTGTAAGTGGGTTCTTGTCTGTACATGCTATATAACCAGTCTGTAACAACCTGAAGGTGTGTAAGTGGGTACTTGTCTGTACTTGCTATATAGCAACCAGTCTGTAACAACCTGAAGGTGTGTAAGTGGGTTCTTGTCTGTACTTGCTATATAGCAACCAGTCTAACAACCTGATGGTGTGTAAGTGGGTTCTCATCTGTACTTGCTATATAACAACCAGTCTGTAACAACCTGAAGGTGTGTAAGTGGGTTCTCATCTGTACTTGCTATATAACAACCAGTCTGTAACAATCTGAAGGTGTGTAAGCGGGTACTTGTCTGTACTTGCTATATAGCAACCAGTCTGTAACAACCTGAAGGTGTGTAAGTGGGTTCTTGTCTGTACTTGTTATATAGCAACCAGTCTGTAACAACCTGAAGGTGTGTAAGTGGGTTCTTGTCTGTACTTGTTATATAGCAACCAGTCTGTAACAACCTGAAGGTGTGTAAGTGGGTTCTTGTCTGTACTTGTTATATAGCAACCAGTCTGTAACAACTTGAAGGTGAGTAAATGGGTTCTTGTCTGTACTTGCTACATAGCAACCAGTCTGTAACAATCTGAAGGTGTGTAAGTGGGTACTTGTCTGTACTTGCTATATAACAACCAGTCTGTAACAACCTGAAGGTGTGTAAGTGGGTTCTTGTCTGTACTTGCTATATAACCAGTCTGTAACAACCTGAAGGTGTGTAAGTGGCTTCTTGTCTGTACTTGGTCTATAACAACCAGTCTTTAACAACCTGAAGGTGTGTAAGTGGGTTCTTGTCTGTACTTGCTATATAAAAACTAGTCTGTAACAATCTGAAGGTGTGTAAGTGGGTTCTTGTCTGTACTTGCTATATATCATCATCAAGTGCCCTGCCAGCTGGTGTAAGCGTTCATGGCTCTCCACAGATCTCGGTCTTTGCTTTTCTGGATCAACTCTGCTGCTGATAATCCTCCGTGCCACTGTCTCAATCCATCCAGCATCATTTCTCTTGGTCTTCCTCTGCCTCTCTTCCCCTCGATCTTTCCAGTTGTTAAAAAATGCTCATACTCACCTCACAATTTCGATCTGTGTGTCACACACACACAGACAAGTACCCGCTTACAAACCTGTCACACACAGATCGGAATTGTGAGGCGAGTATGAGCATTTTTTCCAATTCTCATTTTCTCTTCATTTCATTCATTTTTTCATCCCTTTGTTCTTCTCATTCTGTCGTCACCTTTTGATGTAGTCACAGGAGATCTCCTTGACTATATGTTGTGGTTGTGAATGTGTTTGTTTGATGATGAAAGCTAATCGCTGCAACGTTATGTATGTGTCGTAAATCTGTTTTGTAAAGCTGCAATACTTTGTGTCATTTTATATTGTTTACATTTTCACAGCTTTACCGTAGTTCCACCCAATTTATTCATATTTTTACTATATAGCAACCAGTCTGTAACAACCTTAAGATCTGTAAGTAGGTTCTTGTCTGTACTTGCTATATAACAACCAGCCTGTAACAACCTGAAGGTGTGTAAGCGGGTACTTGTCTGTACTTGCTATATAGCAACCAGTCTGTAACAACCTGAAGGTGTGTAAGTGGGTACTTGTCTGTACTTGCTATATAACAACCAGTCTAACAACCTGAAGGTGTGTAAGTGGGTACTTGTCTGTACTTGCTATATAGCAACCAGTCTGTAACAACCTGAAGGTGTGTAAGTGGGTACTTGTCTGTACTTGCTATATAACCAGTCTGTAACAACCTGAAGGTGTGTAAGTGGGTACTTGTCTGTACTTGCTATATAACCAGTCTGTAACAACCTGAAGGTGTGTAAGTGGGTTCTTGTCTGTACTTGCTATATAACAACCAGTCTAACAACCTGAAGGTGTGTAAGTGGGTACTTGTCTGTACTTGCTATATAGCAACCAGTCTGTAACAACCTGAAGGTGTGTAAGTGGGTTCTTGTCTGTACTTGCTATATAACAACCAGTCTAACAACCTGATGGTGTGTAAGTGGGTACTTGTCTGTACTTGCAATATAGCAACCAGTCTGTAACAACCTGAAGGTGTGTAAGTGGGTACTTGTCTGTACTTGCTATATAACCAGTCTGTAATAACCTGAAGGTGTGTAAGTGGGTTCTTGTCTGTACTTGCTATATAGCAACCAGTCTGTAACAACCTGAAGGTGTGTAAGTGGGTACTTGTCTGTACCTGCTATATAACCAGTCTGTAACAACCTGAAGGTGTGTAAGTGGGTTCTTGTCTGTACTTGCTATATAACAACCAGTCTAACAACCTGAAGGTGTGTAAGTGGGTACTTGTCTGTACTTGCTATATAGCAACCAGTCTGTAACAACCTGAAGGTGTGTAAGTGGGTACTTGTCTGTACTTGCTATATAGCAACCAGTCTGTAACAACCTGAAGGTGTGTAAGTGGGTACTTGTCTGTACTTGCTATATAGCAACCAGTCTGTAACAACCTGATGGTGTGTAAGTGGGTACTTGTCTGTACTTGCTATATAACCAGTCTGTAACAACCTGAAGGTGTGTAAGTGGGTACTTGTCTGTACTTGCTATATAGCAACCAGCCTGTAACAACCTGAAGGTGTGTAAGTGGGTACTTGTCTGTACTTGCTATATAGCAACTAGTCTAACAACCTGATGGTGTGTAAGTGGGTACTTGTCTGTACTTGCTATATAGCAACCAGTCTGTAACAACCTGAAGGTGTGTAAGTGAGTTCTTGTCTGTACTTGCTATATAGCAACCAGCCTGTAACAACCTGAAGGTGTGTAAGTGGGTACTTGTCTGTACTTGCTATATAACAACCAGTCTGTAACAACCTTAAGGTGTGTAAGTGGGTACTTGTCTGTACTTGCTATATAGCAACCAGCCTGTAACAACCTGAAGGTGTGTAAGTGGGTTCTTGTCTGTACTTGCTATATATCATCATCATCATCATCAAGTGCCCTGCCAGCTGGTGTAAGCGTTCATGGCTCTCCACAGATCTCGGTCTTTGCTTTTCTGGATCAACTCTGCTGCTGATAATCCTCAGTGCCACTGTCTCAATCCATCCAGCATCATTTCTCTTGGTCTTCCTCTGCCTCTCTTCCTCTCGATCTTTCCAGTTGTTAAAAAATGCTCATACTCACCTCACAATTTCGATCTGTGTGTCACACACACACAGACAAGTACCCGCTTACAAACCTTACAAACCTGTCACACACAGATCGGAATTGTGAGGTGAGTACGAGCATTTTTTCCAATTCTCATTTTCTCTTCATTGCATTCATTTTTTCATCCCTTTGTTCTTCTCATTCTGTCGTCACCTTTTGATGTAGTCACAGGAGATCTCCTTGACTATATGTTGTGTTTGTGAATGTGTTTGTTTGATGATGAAAGCTAATCGCTGCAACGTCCTGTATGTGTCGTAAATCTGTTTTGTAAAGCTGCAATACTTTGTGTCATTTTATATTGTTTACATTTTCACAGCTTTACCGTAGTTCCACCCAATTTATTCATATTTTTACTATATAGCAACCAGTCTGTAACAACCTTAAGATCTGTAAGTAGGTTCTTGTCTGTACTTGCTATATAACAACCAGCCTGTAACAACCTGAAGGTGTGTAAGTGGGTACTTGTCTGTACTTGCTATATAGCAACCAGTCTGTAACAACCTGAAGGTGTGTAAGTGGGTACTTGTCTGTACTTGCTATATAACCAGTCTGTAACAACCTGAAGGTGTGTAAGTGGGTACTTGTCTGTACTTGCTATATAACCAGTCTGTAACAACCTGAAGGTGTGTAAGTGGGTACTTGTCTGTACTTGCTATATAACAACCAGTCTAACAACCTGAAGGTGTGTAAGTGGGTACTTGTCTGTACTTGCTATATAGCAACCAGTCTGTAACAACCTGAAGGTGTGTAAGTGGGTTCTTGTCTGTACTTGCTATATAACAACCAGTCTAACAACCTGATGGCGTGTAAGTGGGTACTTGTCTGTACTTGCTATATAGCAACCAGTCTGTAACAACCTGAAGGTGTGTAAGTGGGTACTTGTCTGTACTTGCTATATAGCAACCAGCCTGTAACAACCTGAAGGTGTTTAAGTGGGTACTTGTCTGTACTTGCTATATAGCAACTAGTCTAACAACCTGATGGTGTGTAAGTGGGTACTTGTCTGTACTTGCTATATAACAACCAGTCTGTAACAACCAGTCTGTGTGCCTGTGGGACCAGGTGGAGAAGTTGGGGGAGCAGTTTGAGAATCTGTATGTGGAAAGGATGAGATTGTGGGGGATTGGTAGGGGTTCTTGTAGAATCTCAAAACTGAGAGGGAAGACCAGGAGAACTTTCAATCAGATAGTAGTGGGAACAATAAGTAGTGTGGCTCTTCATTGGCTGTTGAATGAGGGGATGGAGCGCGTATGGGAATGTCATGAGTGCAGTGATGTCAGTTCTTAGCTCAACTCAACTCAACTCAACAGTCTGTAACATCTGGTCTGTAACAAACAACTGGTCTCAATGACACATTAGACAACAGCAACAAAGAAGCACAACAAAAGGCACAATTTTAGCAAGTAGAAGGATTTCAGCTCACAAAAACACTAAAAATACACAAACAACAAACTAGTGGTCAGTCAACACCTAATGCTAACAACACAGAAACAACAGTGCAGATGTGTGTCAACTGTTGACTTCTCAGCAACAATGTAATAAAATGCAGGATAAACAGCATAGTGTACTCATAAATACAAACAAAAGAAAACACACTGGAACATAATTGTTCCCATAACGGTTATACTATAAATGATGTTATCACTTACACTTTTCCAAGGCATAGTTAAAAATATGTTACAGTAACTGGAATGTTGGCATACACTGGTGTGAATGTGGCCTCCCCAACACTCACCACGTACCACTCTCCTACTAAGGCCACACAGAAACAGAAATGTACAAGCATGGTATGCAGTAGGCAACAGCCAACACATTAACATGGCTATGGCAGTGTGAGATCACTTTGCTGAGAACAATAGCAAAAGAAAAAAAAAACATGCAAGAAGGAAAGTGTAACAAGAAGAAAACTGTCTCTACATAGAAAACTGAAATCATGATATCAATGTTTTAAACTGAATTGCATAATAAGCAGGAAAAACAAAAACATCACTGTATGAAATAAAGATAAGTTTCCATGAAATTATAACATAGAACTGTTTAACAGAATATGAACTGCACTAATTAAAAAATAAAAAACAAAAATAGATATCAACAGAAATATACAAAAGATCTGATCAAGAAATAAATATATGAACACAGAACACAACATTATCAAAGTGATCTATGTGCTAAAACTGTGAGCAAACATCAAAGATAAAAGAAAGCAAATACTAGGGAAACTATGGGAAAGACCAGGGCAACTATCAATCAAACCACAGCAAAAACAAGAAACCAGCGAACAGGTATGAAACAATAATCCTCAAGAAATTCTGCATCTAAATGTTGACCAAATGTGGTGAGATGGCACAGGTGATGACTTAACTCAAAAAGACAGCATTGTAGAGACAGCACAGGTCTATGCTACAGCAGCACAGGTCTATACTACACAGCAAAGGTCTAGGAACTCCACTGACATGACGCCACACAAGACAGTAATGTAGAGAATGTAGAGACATCACAGATCTATACTACAGCAGCACAGGTCTAGGAAATCCACTGACATGACGCCACACAAGACAGTAATGTAGAGACAGCACAGGTCTATGCTACAGCAGCACAGGTCTAAGAACTCCACTGACATGATGCCACACAAGACAGTAATGTAGAGACAGCACAGGTCCATACTACAGCAGCACAAGTCTATACTACAGCAGCACAGGTCTAGGAACTCCGCTGATAGAGAACATCTGTTAATAGCATAGCTGAACCATCTTTCCTTGGAATCCACAAGGCATGTGGAATAGAGGAAGACCCAACAAAACACAGAGAAGAGAAATGGAGACAGAGATGGATAATATGGGCAGGGCATGGAGGCAGCTGCAGGAAGCAGCAATCAGTACACGCGATCAGCGTGGGTTTGTTGAGGGCCTGTGCTCCGATGGCAGATCACATGTGGTGCCACGATCAGAGTGGGTTTGTTGAGGGCCTGGGCTCCGATGGCAGATCACATGTGGTGCCACGATCAGCATGGGTTTGTTGAGGGCCTGGGCTCTGATTGCACATCACATGTGGTGCCACAGGAAGCAGCAATCAGTACACGTGATCAGCATGGGTTTGTCGATGGCCTGTGCTCCGATGGCAGATCACATGTGGTGCCACGATCAGCGTGGTACAATGACAAAACATTCTTGTCTATTGTATGATTCTTCTAGGCCAGGCTATGGAACTACCTGCCTATACTGTCTTTGGACTGGAGACACAACACAGGAGAGGAAGGTAGTCAAGGCTTGACTGTTTGTGTCAGGATCAGTGGACCTTACGGACCCAGATCTTATACATTTCTGCTGTGGTGTTGGAAACAGGCCACAACACTGCATACAGTGGCCAAATGTAAGGACAGAAGGGGTAAGGCAAACTTGGTTCCAAAACATACCATGATGAAGATGGATGTTTCAGGCCAACAGCATAGAAATGTCAGTGCAACTGTCAAGGGACACAAGACCACCAAGCACCTTTTAAGGATGTCATTTCTAGTATAATTACTAACCATGCTGTTTGATGCACCAAAGATTGCACCATTACAATCTGTTTATGAGATAGATTCACTAAACAAATACATATGTATATGAGATGGATTCATTAAACAAATATATGTATATGAGATGGATTTACTAAACGAGTATGTGTATATGACATGGATTGACTAAATGAGTATGTGTCTATGACATGGATTGACTAACCAAGTATATGTATATGAGATGGATTCACTAAACAAGTATATGTATATGAGATGGATTCACTAAACAAGTATATGTATATGAGATGGATTCACTACACAAGTATGTGTCTACGACTTGGATTCACTAAACAAGTATTGTCTACGACTTGGATTCACTAAACAAGTATATGTATATGAGATGGATTCACTACACAAGTATGTGTCTACGACTTGGATTCACTAAACAAGTATGTGTCTACGACTTGGATTCACTAAACAAGTATATGTATATGAGATGGATTCACTAAACAAGTATGTATCTATGACTTGGATTCACTAAACAAGTATTGTCTACGACTTGGATTCACTAAACAAGTATATGTATATGAGATGGATTCACTAAACAAGTATGTATCTATGACTTGGATTCACTAAACAAGTATGTGTTTGAAATGGATTCACAAAACAAATATGTGTCTATGAGATGTATTCACTAAACAAGTACACGGGTATGAGATGGATTCACTAAACAAGTATGTGTATACAAGATGAATTCACTAAACAAGCATGTGTCTACGACATGAATTCACTAAAAAAAAAAAGTATGTGTATATCACATGGATTCACTAAACAAGTATGTGTATATGAGATGAATTCACTAAACAAGTATGTGTCTACGACATGAATTCACTAAACAAGCATGTGTCTATGACATGAATTCACTAAAAAAAAAAGTATGTGTATATCACATGGATTCACTAAACAAATATGTGTCTATGAGATAGATATCACTAAACAAGTATGTGTCTATGAGATAGATATCACTAAACAAGTATGTGTCTATGAGATAGATATCACTAAACAAGTATGTGTCTATGAGATAGATATCACTAAACAAGTATGTGTCTATGAGATAGATATCACTAAACAAGTATGTGTCTATGAGATAGATATCACTAAACAAGTATGTGTCTATGAGATAGATATCACTAAACAAGTATGTGTCTATGAGATAGATATCACTAAACAAGTATGTGTCTAAGAGATAGATATCACTAAACAAGTATGTGTCTATGAGATAGATATCACTAAACAAGTATGTGTCTATGAGATAGATATCACTAAACAAGAATGTGTCTATGAGATAGATATCACTAAACAAGTATGTGTCTATGAGATAGATATCACTAACTGATTGCCTGCCAAACAAAAAATTGGTCACACCCAAACAGAAATTCAAGGCAGAAAATTTGAAGTAGATGTTTGTCACAATAATGCTTTTAAAATGGTTTAAATGTTAGCAGATGCATTGTATTACATATCAAATTAAAGAGAATTGCACAGGGAACCTGACAGTGTTAATAATTAATTGATAGGTTACAAATATTATGACAATAATGAGAGTTTTAGTAATAACAATTGAAATTAAATGTTAAAAATTATGAAAAAAATTCACTTACCAAGTCTTTATTTTATATCCGAAGCCGCTAATCCAGTTAAATTTAGTGAATTATATTACACACACCAGTTGTCTTCAAGAATATCACAAGAACTGCTCCATAACATGAATAAAACGCAATGAAATCATAACATTATGAAGTACATCATTTTCACACAAAATGGAAAAGCCATCATATTCTTAGTAAAATTCACTGTTAGATTTTTTTTCAATATTATGACCGCCTTCTACATAATTATCTGAATACTGCACAGGTTCGTTTTAGAATCTATCACAAAGTCGTTTACATCACAATAACTATAATATAAAACTGTTTAAAACTGTAATTTTATTAAAATATATGAGGTCAAGAACCAGAAGATATGGTCACTTTGAATTTCGAAATATCAACAAACATTCTCCTAAAAGTTTACACGAAACCATGCCTGTTCTGTGCACACGGAAGCACAGGAAAGGAAATAAAATCTTTCGCTTTTGGAGTTTAAATAAGTGAGACACTAGAAAGGTGGACTGGAAAGGAAACACGGATACATTAAACCACTATACATAAGAGTGACTATAAAGTGGCATCTGGGTGTAAAATGTGGGTTACTTGGGCTATCAAGTGGCATCTGGCAGGCAATCAGTACAAGTATGTGTCTATGAGATAGATATCACTAAACAAGTATGTGTCGACTGGACAGATTCATTAAGAAAGTACATCCATGTTTATGAATGTGATTATATATATAATTCCACTCAGAGACAAATGTGTGATTAATGAAATATTATTAATTATATATATTTCTATGTATTCTAATTTATGTTTTAAAATGTATATATAAATTGTCATTCATTAGGCAAACGTCTTTCTATATACTGTCATTCATTAAGTAAATATCTTCCTAAAAATTGTCATTTATTAAGCAATTATCTTTACATAAATTGTCATTACGTTAGAAAATATCTTTCCATCAAATGTCATTTGGTAAATATCTTTCTATAAAATGTCAATCATTAAGTAAATAGTCGATAAAATTGTCATTTATTAAGTAAACATCTTTCTATAATTGGTCATTTATTAAGTAACCACTGCCTATAAATGAGCATTTATTACTTAAATACCTTTCTATGAGTACATATGTATTTGATAAAGATTAACTGAGTACATACCTTTCTATGAGCACATATGTATTTCATATGGATTAACTGAGTACAAATATTTGTGTGAGTTGGGTTCATTATGAAAGCAAATATCTATAAGCTGCATTCATTGGACAGATACATTTCTGTGGACTGGCTTCATTAAGTGCATTTCTAAGAGAGTAAGTTAATAAGTAAGCCACAAATGGCTGTAGAAAAATAACTAAATATGATAACAACTTGAAACCAGTTTATTATTATACATACATTGTCCCTTTATTTCTCAACATAATTTTCAACATTGATGCACTTATCCCATCGTTTTATCAGTCCTCCCAAACCCGCTGCATAGAACTGCATGCTTTGTTTTCATTTACCTGCCATCCCACAGAACTGTGTGACTTACTTATTGACTCACTCTCATAACTTTTTCTACCCAGCTATGCACCGCTTTACGGGACAAAATTTGTCAGCATAAACAGGAAACCCACCTTGGCTGGAGACATTTTGCGAATGACGCCGAAGTTGAATGTGAAGTGAAAATGTGGTTTAGAAAACAGAGGATGCAGTTCTATGCATCCGATTTGGGAGGACTGATAAAACGATGGGATAAGTGTATCAATGTTGGTGGAAATTATGTTAAGAAATAAAGGACAATGTATGTATAAAAATAAACTGGTTTCAAGTTGTTATCATATTTAGTTATTTTTCTACAGCCATTTGTGGTTTACTTTTTAACTTACCCTCGCACAACTGGATTAATTACACTTCATTTTATGTACTGTGTGTGTGCATTAATGCAAGCATGCGTGAATGTGTGTGTATTCATAAATGTATGTGCATGTGTACCTTAACTTATGACCTGCAAACACTGTCCACCTACAAGACCTATACAAACGCCATCCATCTAGACAAACACTGTCCACCTACAAGACATATACAAACACTGTCCACCTACAAGATCTATACAAACACTATCCACCTACAAGACCAATACAAACACTGTCCACCTACAAGACCAATACAAACACTGTCCACCTACAAGACCTATACAAACACTGTCCACCTACAAGACCAATACAAACACTGTCCACCTACAAGACCAATACAAACACTGTCCACGTACAAGACCTATACAAACACTGTCCACCTACAAGACCTATACAAACACTGTCCATCTACAAGACCTATACAAACACTGTCCACCTACAAGACCTATACAAACACTATCCACCTACAAGACCTATACAAACACTGTCCACCTACAATACCTATACAAACACTATCCACCTACAAGACCTATACAAACACTATCCACCTACAAGACCTATACAAACACTATCCACCTACAAGACCTATACAAACACTATCCACCTTCAAGACCTATACAAACACTATCCACCTACAAGACCTATACAAACACTATCCACCTACAAGACCTATACAAACACTATCCACCTTCAAGACCTATACAAACACTATCCACCTACAAGAATTATACAAACACTGTCCACATACAAGACTTATACAAACACTGTCCACCTACAAGACTTATACAAACACTGTCCACCTACAAGACCTATACAAACACTGTCCACCTACAAGACCTACTCAAACACTGTCCACCTACAAGACCTATACAAACACTGTCGACCTACAAGACCTATACAAACACTGTCCACCTACAAGACCTATACAAACATTGTCCACCTACAAGACCTATACAAACACCATCCATCTAGACAAACACTGTCCACCTACAAGACATATACAAACACCATCCATCTAGACAATCACTGTCCACCTACAAGACATATACAAACGCCATCCATCTAGACAATCACTGTCCACCTACAAGACATATACAAATGCCATCATCTAGGCACAAACACTGTCCACCTACAAAGACCTATACAAACCGCCATCCATCTAGACAATCACTGCTCCACCTACCAAGACATATAACAAACGCCATCCATCTAGACAACCACTTGTCCACCTATAAGCCTATACCAAACGCCATCCATCTAGACAATCCCCTGTCCACCTACAGACATATACAAACGCCATCCATCTAGACAATCACTGTCCACCTACAAGATACACTATCCAAATCTGCCATTCCATCTAGGACAAACACTGCCCACCTACAGAGACCTATCCAAATGCCATCCCATCTAGACAAACCACTGTCCACCTACAAGAAACCTATTACAAAACACTGTCCCAACCTACCCACGATATATACAAATGCCATCCATATAGAGGCCAAACACTGCCTACCTACAAAGACCTATACAAACGCCATCAATCTAGACCATCACTGTCCCCTACAAGGACATACTACAAATGCTATCCATCTAGACAAACACTGTCCACCTACAAGACCTATACAAACACCATCCATCTAGACAAACACTGTCCACCTACAAGATCTATACAAACACCATCCATCTAGACAAACACAATCCACCTACAAGACCTATACAAACACCATCCATCTAGACAAACACAATCCACCTACAAGACATATACAAACACTGCCCACCTACAAGACCTATACAAACACTATCCATCTAGACAAACATTATCCACCTACAAGACCTATACAAACACTATCCACCTACAAGACCTATACAAATGCCATCCATCTAGACAAGCACTATCCACCTACAAGACATATACAAACATCATCCATCAAGACAATCACTGTCCACCTACAAGACATATACAAACACCATCTATCTAGACAATCAATGTCCACCTACAAGACATATACAAACGCCATCCATCTAGACAATCACTATCCACCTACAAGACCTATACAAACACCATCCATCTAGACAAACACTGTCCACCTACAAGACCTATACAAACACCATCCATCTAGACAATCACTGTCCACCTACAAGACCTATACAAACACCATCCATCTAGACAATCACTGTCCACCTACAAGACATATACAAACACTGCCCACCTACAAGACCTATACAAACACCATCCATCTAGACAAGCACTGTCCACCTACAAGACATATACAAATGCCATCCATCTAGACAAACCCTGGTCCACCTACAAGACCTATACAAACGCCATCCATCTAGATAAACACAATCCTACCTACAAGACCTATACAAAACACCATCCATCTAGACAAACACAATCCACTACAAGACATATACAAACACATCCATCTAGACAAACACTGTCCACCTACAAGACACTATATACAAACACCATCCATCTAGACAATCACTGTCCACCTACAAGAACATATACAAACGCCATCCATCTAGGACAATCACTGTCCACCTACAAGATCTATACAAATGCCATCCATCTAGACAAGCACTGTCCACCTACAAGACCTATACAAACGCCATCCATCTAGACAATCACTGTCCACCTACAAGACATATACAAATGCCATCCATCTAGACAAGCACTGTCCACCTACAAGACATATACAAACGCCATCCATCTAGACAAACACTGTCCACCTACAAGACCTATACAAACGCTATCCATCTAGACAAGCACTGTCCACCTACAAGACATATACAAACACTGTCCACCTACAAGATCTATACAAACGCCATCCATCTAGACAAGCACTGTCCACCTACAAGACCTATACAAATGCCATCCATCTAGACAAACACAATCCACCTACAAGACCTATAAAACACCATCCTCTAGACAAACACAATCCCCCTACAAGACATATACAAAACACTGCCCACCTACAAGACCTATAAAAACCACTATCCATCTAGACAACATTATCCACCTACAAGCCCTATACAAACACTATCCCCCTACAAGACCTATACAAATGCCATCCATCTAGCCCAAGCACATCCACCTACAAGACATATACAAACATCATCCATCAAGACAATCACTGTCCACCTACACGACATATACAAACACCATCTATCTAGACAATCAATGTCCACCTACAAGACATATACAACGCCATCCATTCTAGACAATCACTATCCACCTACAAGACCCTATACAACACCATCCATCTAGACAAACACTGTCACCTACAAGACCCTATACAAACACCCATCCATCTAGACAATCACTGTCCACCTACAAGACCTATACAAACACCATCCATCTAGACAATCACTGTCCACCTACAAGACATATACAAACACTGCCCACCTACAAGACCTATACAAACACCATCCATCTAGACAAGCACTGTCCACCTACAAGACATATACAAATGCCATCCATCTAGACAAACACTGTCCACCTACAAGACCTATACAAACGCCATCCATCTAGATAAACACAATCCACCTACAAGACCTATACAAACACCATCCATCTAGACAAACACAATCCACCTACAAGACATATACAAACACCATCCATCTAGACAAACACAATCCACCTACAAGACATATACAAACACTGTCCACCTACAAGACCTATACAAACACCATCCATCTAGACAAACACTGTCCACCTACAAGACCTATACAAACACCATCCATCTAGACAAACACAATCCACCTACAAGACCTATACAAACACCATCCATCTAGACAAACACAATCCACCTACAAGACATATACAAACACTGCCCACCTACAAGACCTATACAAACACTATCCATCTAGACAAACATTATCCACCTACAAGACCTATACAAACACTATCCACCTACAAGACCTATACAAATGCCATCCATCTAGACAAGCACTATCCACCTACAAGACATATACAAACATCATCCATCAAGACAATCACTGTCCACCTACAAGACATATACAAACACCATCTATCTAGACAATCAATGTCCACCTACAAGACATATACAAACGCCATCCATCTAGACAATCACTGTCCACCTACGAGACATATACAAACGCCATCCATCTAGACAAACACTATCCACCTACAAGACATATACAAACACTATCCATCTAGACAAACGCCATCCATCTAGGCAAACACTATCCACCTACAAGACATATACAAACGCCATCCATCTAGACAAACATTATCCACCTACAAGACATATACAAACACTATCCATCTAGACAAACGTCATCCATCTAGGCAAACACTATCCACCTACAAGACATATACAAACACCATCCATCTAGACAAACACAATCCACCTACAAGACCTATACAAACACCATCCATCTAGACAAACACTGTCCACCTACAAGACATATACAAACACCATCCATCTAGACAAACACAATCCACCTACAAGACCTATACAAACACCATCCATCTAGACAAACACAATCCACCTACAAGACATATACAAACACTATCCATCTAGACAAACACAATCCACCTACAAGACATATACAAACACTATCCATCTAGACAAACGCCATCCATCTAGGCAAAAACTATCCACCTACAAGACATATACAAACACCATCCATCTAGACAAACACAATCCACCTACAAGACCTATACAAACACTATCCATCTAGACAAACACAATCCACCTACAAGACCTATACAAACACCATCCATCTAGACAAACACAATCCACCTACAAGACATATACAAACACCATCCATCTAGGCAAACACTATCCACCTACAAGACATATACAAACACCATCCATCTAGACAAACACAATCCACCTACAAGACATATACAAACACTATCCATCTAGGCAAACACTATCCACCTACAAGACATATACAAACACTATCCATCTAGGCAAACACTATCCACCTACAAGACATATACAAACACCATCCATCTAGGCAAACACTATCCACCTACAAGACATATACAAACACTATCCATCTAGGCAAACACTATCCACCTACAAGACATATACAAACACCATCCATCTAGACAAACACAATCCACCTACAAGACATATACAAACACCATCCATCTAGGCAAACACTATCTACCTACAAGACATATACAAACACTATCCATCTAGACAAACACAATCCACCTACAAGACATATACAAAAACCATCCATCTAGACAAACACAATCCACCTACAAGACATATACAAACACTATCCATCTAGGCAAACACAATCCACCTATAAGACATATACAAACACTATCCATCTAGGCAAACACTATCCACCTACAAGACATATACAAACACTATCCATCTAGGCAAACACAATCCACCTACAAGACATATACAAACACTATCCATTTAGGCAAACACTATCCACCAACAAGACATATACAAACACTATCCATCTAGACAAAAACAATCCACCTACAAGACATATACAAACACTATCCATCTAGGCAAACACTATCCACCTACAAGACATATACAAACACTATCCATCTAGGCAAACACTATCCACCTACAAGACATATACAAACACCATCCATCTAGGCAAACACTATCCACCTACAAGACATATACAAACACTATCCATCTAGGCAAACACTATCCACCTACAAGACATATACAAACACCATCCATCTAGGCAAACACAATCCACCTACAAGACATATACAAACACCATCCATCTAGGCAAACACTATCCACCTACAAGACATATACAAACACTATCCATCTAGGCAAACACTATCCACCTACAAGACATATACAAACACCATCCATCTAGACAAACACAATCCACCTACAAGACATATACAAACACTATCCATCTAGACAAACACAATCCACCTACAAGACATATACAAACACTATCCATCTAGACAAACGCCATCCATCTAGGCAAACACTATCCACCTACAAGACATATACAAACACCATCCAGCTAGACAAACACAATCCACCTACAAGACATATACAAACACTATCCATCTAGACAAACGCCATCCATCTAGGCAAACACTATCCACCTACAAGACATATACAAACACCATCCATCTAGACAAACACAATCCACCTACAAGACCTATACAAACACCATCCATCTAGACAAACACTGTCCACCTACAAGACCTATACAAACACCATCCATCTAGACAAACACAATCCACCTACAAGACCTATACAAACACCATCCATCTAGACAAACACAATCCACCTACAAGACATATACAAACACTGCCCACCTACAAGACCTATACAAACACCATCCATCTAGACAAACATTATCCACCTACAAGACCTATACAAACACTATCCACCTACAAGACCTTTACAAATGCCATCCATCTAGACAAGCACTATCCACCTACAAGACATATACAAACGTCATCCATCAAGACAATCACTGTCCACCTACAAGACATATACAAACGCCATCTATCTAGACAATCAATGTCCACCTACAAGACATATACAAACGCCATCCATCTAGACAATCACTGTCCACCTACGAGACATATACAAATGCCATCCATCTAGACAAACACTATCCACCTACAAGACATATACAAACACTATCCATCTAGACAAACGCCATCCATCTAGACAAACGCCATCCATCTAGGCAAACACTATCCACCTACAAGACATATACAAACGCCATCCATCTAGACAAACACTATCCACCTACAAGACATATACAAACACTATCCATCTAGACAAACGCCATCCATCTAGGCAAACACTATCCACCTACAAGAGCTATACAAATGCCATCCATCATATGTATTTGATAAAGATTAACTGAGTACATACCTTTCTATGAGCACATATGTATTTCATATGGATTAACTGAGTACAAATATTTGTGTGAGTTGGGTTCATTATGAAAGCAAATATCTATAAGCTGCATTCATTGGACAGATACATTTCTGTGGACTGGCTTCATTAAGTGCATTTCTAAGAGAGTAAGTTAATAAGTAAGCCACAAATGGCTGTAGAAAAATAACTAAATATGATAACAACTTGAAACCAGTTTATTATTATACATACATTGTCCCTTTATTTCTCAACATAATTTTCAACATTGATGCACTTATCCCATCGTTTTATCAGTCCTCCCAAACCCGCTGCATAGAACTGCATGCTTTGTTTTAATTTACCTGCCATCCCACAGAACTGTGTGACTTACTTATTGACTCACTCTCATAACTTTTTCTACCCAGCTATGCACCGCATTACGGGACAAAATTTGTCAGCATAAACAGGAAACCCACCTTGGCTGGAGACATTTTGCGAATGACGCCGAAGTTGAATGTGAAGTGAAAATGTGGTTTAGAAAACAGAGCATGCAGTTCTATGCACCCGATTTGGGAGGACTGATAAAACGATGGGATAAGTGCATCAATGTTGGTGGAAATCATGTAAAGAAATAAAGGACAATGTATGTATAAAAATAAACTGGTTTCAAGTTGTTATCATATTTAGTTATTTTTCTACAGCCATTTGTGGTTTACTTTTTAACTTACCCTCGCACAACTGGATTAATTACACTTCATTTTATGTACTGTGTGTGTGCATTAATGCAAGCATGCGTGAATGTGTGTGTATTCATAAATGTATGTGCATGTGTACCTTAACTTATGACCTGCAAACACTGTCCACCTACAAGACCTATACAAACGCCATCCATCTAGACAAACACTGTCCACCTACAAGACATATACAAACACTATCCACCTACAAGATCTATACAAACACTATCCACCTACAAGACCTATACAAACACTGTCCACCTACAAGACCTATACAAACACTGCCCACCTACAAGACCTATACAAACACTGTCCACCTACAAGACCTATACAAACACTGTCCACCTACAAGACCAATACAAACACTGTCCACCTACAAGACCAATACAAACACTGTCCACCTACAAGACCAATACAAACACTGTCCACCTACAAGACCAATACAAACACTGTCCACCTACAAGACCTATACAAACACTGTCCACCTACAAGACCTATACAAACACTGTCCATCTACAAGACCTATACAAACACTGTCCACCTACAAGACCTATACAAACACTATCCACCTACAAGACCTATACAAACACTGTCCACCTACAATACCTATACAAACACTATCCACCTACAAGACCTATACAAACACTATCCACCTACAAGACCTATACAAACACTATCCACCTACAAGACCTATACAAACACTATCCACCTTCAAGACCTATACAAACACTATACACCTACAAGACTTATACAAACACTGTCCACCTACAAGACCTATACAAACACTGTCCACCTACAAGACCTACTCAAACACTGTCCACCTACAAGACCTATACAAACACTGTCCACCTACAAGACCTATACAAACACTGTCCACCTACAAGACCTATACAAACACTGTCCACCTACAAGACCTATACAAATGCCATCCATCTATACAAACACTATCCACCTACAAGACTTATACAAACACCTCAAGATCAGTCGCCGCAGCACATGTTTCAATGCCCGAGTGGAAACCTTCACAGACATCATGGGCATAAACTGCTGCGTTGGTCCAGGTTTCTCTGTTTGGACAGTACCCTCCAAGGATAGGTGGGAAAACACCTTGCTTCTCTAGCCGGCTTGATATTTTTCTGACAATTAACTTCTCCAGCAGCTTGCCTATTGTATTTTGCATGGTTATTACCCGATATCCCTAAATTTTTGTGTGGTCTTTGCCAGCCTTCCGCAAGGGAATCAGATAGCTGTGTAATCACTCCTCCTTGATGCTAACGCTCCCTTACTGTTGTTGTACATGTCTGCTAGTTTCTCTAGCTCGTTGTCGGTACACACACTGATGTCTTCATACCTTATACCAAATGGCCCTGGTGCGCTGTTTTTTGTTCGTTGAAGCACAGCCCTGATCTCTTTCACTGTCACTGTGTCTTCAACTGCAATGTTCTGGGCCTTACATCTATCTGAGGTAACCACTTTGGCAAAATTTTGGCCTCTCATGTCTGTCTGGTTTCTCTGCTCTAGATAGCGTTCAAAAAGGGCTTTGCCCCTATTTTCATCAGACCTCTGCCAGATAAGGTCAGCACCTTGGATGTCAGGAAGACTCTTGTTTGTCTGTGCTTATTTTTTGACACAACTCTGTCCACTTTTCACTTTTAACCACTTTAACCAGGTTTTTGAAATATTTAACTATTGTGCCCATCTCTCTTTCCAAGTGCATGGTAAGACTAGGATGGGCAACTCTGTTCTTCTTGGCATTTTGCCATTTCCTTACAGCACCACATTTATCCATACAGGCCTTTCCCCCCTCACAATTCCACCAAGGTGGCTGCTCCCAGCTTTTTTTTAAAAAAAGCAAGGATTATCCAGCAAGGATAATACAACAGTCCAACAAGGATAATACAAAAACAGTCCAGCAACAGTCCAGCAAGGATTATACAACAGTCTAGCAAGAATTATACAACAGTCCGGGTTCACTCGCCGGCCAGCAAGGATTATGTTCTATCAGCACACTGTTCTGGCATTCACTTATCATTGCCACATACACAACTGGTAAACCTCTGGACAGAAAGGCAGACAGAAAGGGTGCTGGTCACTAAAGTCAAAATTCTATGAACCAGTATATGTAAGGTCTTATTACTTCTGACATGGTATCAATTATATTCTTTCTATTACTATCTATTACCTTATACAAGAGCCAATCAATACATATTTTATGAATCAGTATTTGTTATGGCCTGGAAGGAATCCCACAATAATGTTAATGTCCTGGTGTAACTGGTACATGAAAAAACTATGACGTAAACAGTGTCTTCCAGCAACAGTCATGTAAAGGGTACATGACATAACTATGACATAAACAGTGTCTTCCAGCAACAGAACAGTCATATAAAGGGTACATGACATAACTATGACATAAACAGTGTCTTCCAGCAACAGAAGTCATGTAAATGGTACATGACATAACTATGACATAAACAGTGTCTTCCAGCAACAGAAGTCATGTAAATGGTACATGACATAACTATGATATAAACAGTGTCTTCCAGCAACATAAGTCATGTAAATGGTACATGACATAACTATGACATAAACAGTGTCTTCCAGCAACAGAAGTCATGTAAATGGTACATGACATAACTATGATATAAACAGTGTCTTCCAGCAACAGAAGTCATGTAAATGGTACATGACATAACTATGACATAAACAGTGTCTTCCAGCAACAGAAGTCATGTAAATGGTACATGACATAAACAGTGTCTTTAAGCAACAGAAGTCATGTAAATGGTACATGACATAAACAGTGTCTTCCAGCAACAGAAGTCATGTAAAGGGTACATAATATAACTATGACATAAACAGTGTCTTCCAGCAATAAAACAGTCATGTAAAGGGAACATGATATAACTATGACATAAACAGTGTCTTCCAGCAATAAAACAGTCACGTAAAGGGTACATGACATAACTATGACATAAACAGTGTCTTCCAGCAATAGAACAGTCATGTAAAGGGTACATGACATAACTATGACATAAACAGTGTCTTCCAGCAATAGAACAGTCATGTAAAGGGTACATGACATAACTATGACATAAACAGTGTCTTCCAGCAATAAAACAGTCATGTAAAGGGTACATGATATAACTATGACATAAACAGTGTCTTCCAGCAATAAAACAGTCACGTAAAGGGTACATGACATAACTATGACATAAACAGTGTCTTCCAGCAATAGAACAGTCATGTAAAGGGTACATGATATAACAATGACATAAACAGTGTCTTCCAACAATAGAACAATCATGTAAAGGGTACATGACATAACTATGACATAAACAGTGTCTTCCAGCAACAGAAGTCATGTAAAGGGTACATGACATAACTATGACATAAACAGTGTCTTCCAGCAATAGAACAATCATGTAAAGGGTACATGACATAACTATGACATAAACAGTGTCTTCCAGCAATAGAACAGTCATGTAAAGGGTACATGACATAACTATGACATAAACAGTGTCTTCTAGCAACAGAACAGTCATGTAAAGGGCACATGACATAACTATGACATAAACAGTGTCTTCCAGCAACAGAACAGTCATGTAAAGGGCACATGACATGACATGACTATGATATAAACAGTGTCTTCCAGCAAAAAACAGTCATGTAAAGGGTACATGGCATAACTATGACATAAACAGTGTCTTCCAGCAATAGAACAGTCATGTAAAGGGTACATGACATAACTATGACATAAACAGTGTCTTCCAGCAATAGAACAGTCATGTAAAGGGTACATGACATAACTATGACATAAACAGTGTCTTCTAGCAACAGAACAGTCATGTAAAGGGCACATGACATAACTATGACATAAACAGTATCTTCCAGCAACAGTCATGTAAAGGGCACATGACATAACTATGACATAAACAGTGTCTTCCAGCAATAGAACAGTCATGTAAAGGGTACATGATATAACTATGACATAAACAGTGTCTTCCAGCAACAGAACAGTCATGTAAAGGGTACATGATATAACTATGACATAAACAGTGTCTTCAAGCAACAGTCATGTAAAGGGCACATGACATAACTATGACATAAACAGTGAATTCCAGCAATAGAACAGTCATGTAAAGGGTACATGATATAACTATGACATAAACAGTGTCTTCCAGCAATAGAACAGTCATGTAAAGGGCACATGACATGACATGACTATGATATAAAGTGTCTTTCAGCAATAAAACAGTCATGTAAAGGGTACATGACATAACTATGACATAAACAGTGTCTTCTAGCAACAAAACAGTCATGTAAAGGGCACATGACATGACATGACTATGATATAAACAGTGTCTTCCAGCAATAAAACAGTCATGTAAAGGGTACATGACATAACTATGACATAAACAGTGTCTTCCAGCAATAGAACAGTCATGTAAAGGGTACATGACATAACTATGACATAAACAGTGTCTTCCAGCAACAGAACAGTCATGTAAAGGGCACATGACATAACTATGACATAAACAGTGTCTTCCAGCAACAGAACAGTCATGTAAATGGTACATGACATAACTATGACATAAACAGTGTCTTTCAGCAATAGAACAGTCATGTAAAGGGCACATGACATAACTATGACATAAACAGTGTCTTCCAGCAACAGAACAGTCATGTAAAGGGTACATGACATAACTATGACATACACAGTGTCTTCCAGCAATAGAACAGTCATGTAAAGGGTACATGACATAATTATGACATAAACAGTGTCTTCCAGCAATAGAACAGTCATGTAAAGGGTACATGACATAACTATGACATAATGTGTTCCAGCAATAGAACAGTCATGTAAAGGGTACATGACATAACTATGACATAAACAATATTTTCCAGCAATAGAACAGTCATGTAAAGGGTACATGACATAACAATGACATAAACAGTGTCTTCCAGCAATAGAACAGTCATGTAAAGGGTACATGACATAATTATGACATACACAATGTCTTCCAGCAACAGAACAGTCATGTAAAGGGTACATACATAACTATGACATAAACAGTGTCTTCCAGCAATAGAACAGTCATGTAAATGGTACATGACATAACTATGACATAAACAGTGTCTTCCAGCAATAGAACAGTCATGTAAAGGGTACATGACATAACTATGACATAAACAGTGTCTTCCAGCAAAAGACCAATCATGTAAAGGGTACATGACATAACTATGACATAAACAGTGTCTTCCAGCAATAAAACAGTCATGTAAAGGGCACATGACATAACTATGACATAAGCAGTGTCTTCCAGCAATAGAACAGTCATGTAAAGGGTACATGACATAACTATGACATAAACAGTGTCTTCCAGCAACAGTCATGTAAATGGTACATGACATAACTATGACATAAACAGTGTCTTCCAGCAATAGAACAGTCATGTACATGACATAACTATGACATAAACAGTGTCTTCCAGCAATAGAACAGTCATGTAAAGGGCACATGACATAACTATGACATAAACAGTGTCTTCCAGCAACAGTCATGTAAAGGGTACATGACATAACTATGACATAAACAGTGTCTTCCAGCAATAGAACAGTCATGTAAAGGGTACATGACATAACTATGACATACACAGTTGTTTCCAGCAACAGTCATGTAAAGGGTACATGACATAATTATGACATAAACAGTGTCTTCCAGCAACAGAACAGTTAGAACGTATGTAAAAGGGTACATACAAAATATGAAACATAAACAGTGTTTTCCCAGCAATAGAACAGTCTTTGTAAAGGGCACATGACAAACTATGACAAAAACCCAGTGTCTTCCAGCAATAGAACAGTCATGTAAAGGGACAGACATAACTATGACATAAAAGTGTCTTCCAGCAAAAAACAGTCATGTAAAGGGTACATGACACTATGACATAAACGTTTTCTTCCAGAAATAAAACAGTCATGTAAAGGGTACATGACATAACTATGACATAAACAGTGTCTTCCAGCAACAGAACAGTCATGTAAAGGGTACATGACATAACTATGACATAAACAGTGTCTTCCAGCAACAGTCATGTAAAGGGTACATGACATAATATGACATAACAGTGTCTATCAGCAATAGAACAGTCACTAGTAAAGGGCACATGACATAAACTATGACATAAACAGTGTCTTCCAGCAACAGGCCATGTAAGGGTACATGACATAACTATTGACATAAACAGTGTCTCTAGCAACAGAACAGTCCATGTAAAGGGTACATGACATAAATATGACATAAAACAGTGTCTTCCCCGCAACAGTCATGAAAGGGTACATGACATAATTATGACATAAACAGTGTCTTCCAGCAATAGAACAGTCATGTAAAGGTCACATGACATAACTATGACATAAACAGTGTCTTCCAGCAACAGTCCATGGTAAAGGGTACATGACATAACTATGACATAAACAGTGTCTTCCAGCAAACAGTCATGTAAAGGGTACATGACATACTATGACATAAACAGTGTCTTCCAGCAATAAATAGTCATGTAAAGGGCACACGACATAACTATGACATAAAACAGATGTCTTCCAGCAATAAAAGTCATGTAAAGGGTACAAGACATAACTAGACAAAACAGTGTCTTCCAACAACAGTCATGTAAAGGGACATGACATAACTATGACATAAAACAGTGTCTTCCAAACAACAGTATGTAAAGGGTACATGACATAACTATGACATAAACAGTGTCTTCCAGCAATAGAACAGTCATGTAAAGGGTACATGACATAACTATGACATAAACAGTGCTTCCAGCAATAGAACAGCATGTAAAGGTACATGGACATAACTATGACTTTAAACAGTGTCTCCAGCAAAGAACAGTCGTAAAGGGAAAACTTTTGACAAAAAACAGTGTCTTCCAGCAACAGTCATGTAAAGGGAAACATGACATAATTATGACATAAACAGTGTCTTCCAGCAATAGAACAGTCATGTAAAGGGTACATGACATAACTATGACATAAACAGTGTCTTCCAGCAATAAAACAGTCATGTAAATGGTACATGACATAACCAGTGTCTTCCAGCAATAGAACAGTCATGTAAATGGTACATGACATGACTGACATAACAATGTCTTTCCAGCAATAGAACAGTCATATAAAGGGCACATGACATAACTATGACATAAACAATGTCTATCCAGCAATAGAACAGTCATATAAAGGGCACATGACATAACTATGACATAAACAGTGTCTTCCAGCAATAGAACAGTAATGTAAAGGGTACATGACATAACTATGACATAAACAGTGTCTTCCAGCAATAGAATAGTCATGTAAAGGGTACAATGACATAACTATGACATAACAGTGCTTCTCCAGCAATAAAACAGTCATGTAAAGGGTACATGATATAACTATGACATAAACAGTGTCTTCCAGCATAGAACAGTCAATGTAAAGGGTACATGACATAACTATGACATAAACATGTCTTCCAGCAATAGAACGGTCATGTTAGGGGCACATGACATAACTATGACATATTCAGTGTCTTCCAACAACAGTCATGTAAAGGGTACATGACATAACTATGACATAAACAGTGTCTTCCAGCAACAGAACAGAGTCGTGTAACAGACACTAACCACAGAAACTAAGCTGTGTCTATGTCAACACACACACACGTACACATATGTTTATACATTGGCACGTTATTGCAAAGATGTCCACTGTGTATATTTATATCAACACACACACACACATATATATATGTATACGCTGACATGTTATTGCAAAGATATCCACTGTGTATATTTATATAAACACACACACACACATATACGTGTTTATACACTGACAAGTTATTGTGAAGACACCTAAAAGCAATGTATAAATAAGGAACAGAAATTTCCGATTATGAATGAGGGATGGGGAAACAAAAACTAAATCAGTTGGAACTGAGTATGGTGGATTACAGAAAACTGCAGTTATAGCTGGCCCACTCTGTGCAAATAGTTGCCAAGGATGAGGAGAAGCAAGAACTGTAATGCTCATGCGAATACTTGCATCCAAATCCGCAGCTTTGCTTAAACCATGCTGCCTCTTCGTGTGGTGGTGGTGGTGGTTGTGGTGGTGGTGGTGGTGGTGTCGATGGTGACAACCAGACTTTTTCCCCTTAGAGACACTACTCACATTACTCTCGACCTGTCCTGGAACGGTCTGCTTGCTGTAAGCCTCACGCCGTGCTTGGCCCTCGTAGGCTCGGTGAGGTAAGGGGTACAAGGCATCGGAGCGGGACGGAAGGTTGCCTGTCAGGACAAACTGTTGGAAGCAACGCAGGTTTATCTGGCACTCTTCTTCATCTCTGAATGGGTTGTTGGGAAACATGGCTTTCATTTTTCTTCTTTCCTGTATGATGACAGAAACAGACTATAGAGAATAATATTGATATGACATGAAGAGGATGTCATCTCTGAATGGGTTGTTGGGAAACATGGCTTTTATTTTTCTTCTCTCCTGTATGATGACAGAAACAGGCTATAGAGAATACTGAAAATTAGCACAAGTAAAACAGAGATAATGATTGTAACAAAAGAAGAAAAAGCAACAATGATTTACCTAAACGAACATCCCTTGAAACAAGTAAAGAGTTTCAAATACCTAGGAAGTATAATATCATCAAATGGCAAATCAGAAGACGAGATCAAAAATAGATGCAATAAGGCAAACCAACTCATTGGACAAATGGCACCAATACTAAAGAACAAACATGTATCAATAACTACTAAGAAAGCACTTTACAACACAATCTTCCTACCAACTCTATGTTACCAATGCCAAACCTGGACAATGACAGAAAAAGAGAAAAGAAAAATCACAACAACAGAAATGAGATTCCTGAGAAGAATACTCAATGTATCAAGAAGAGATAAGATCAGAAATGAAGAAATCAGGACTAAAGTGGGAGGTTATAGCTGCACTAGATTTTATTAGAAGGCAGCAAGTCAAATGGTTTGGCCATGCAAGTAGGATACCAACTAACAGTATACCACAACAAACAATGATGTACAGACCAGAGGGAAGCAGAGGAAGAGGCCGACCATGTAAACGATGGACGCAGGGAATATCAGTCCATGGGAATATCGATACATGAAGCCCATAAGCGGCACTCTCCCGCTATTTATACTTCACCTCAACACCGCAAGGTACAAGAAGAACATGATGAGATGAGATGAGAGATGAGATGAGATGAAAAAGCAGTCAAGTCTAGAGAACAATTGTGCATTCAACACTTTTTGTCTCAGCTGTCATTTTACCCATTCTAAAATGGACTGCTGAAGTAACATTCAGTATGGATCATAGTCTTTGTTTCTACTTAAATATGCGTGATTATACAATTCTTGGCAAATCAGAAGATGAGATCAAAAATAGATGCAATAAGGCAAACCAACTCATTGGACAAATGGCACAAATACTAAAGAACAAACATGTATCGTCCTCTGCTTCCCTCTGGTCTGTACATCATTGTTTGTTGTGGTATACTGTTAGTTGGTATCCTACTTGTGTTCTATGCGTGTTTCCTAACATCAATCTGTTCAAATAAGGATGAACCTATGACAGGTCCAGCAAACCGGTAGGGAATTTATTTGTTCAAGAACTATTGCTCGAGAATTATGGAGGAAATTGAGAGAAAAACGCAACTCTATCAGCATTCACGCCGAAAACGACACAGCGATGCGGAACGACACACCGACGCCGACCAACAACAAACGACTAACGACAAAAACTGCTAAACTTCGAAATACTTTAAATAGAAAGGAGATTTTTGCTACTTGGAATGTTACTGGTCTTGGATATAAGGAACCAGCTCTTGTAGAGTTCATGAAAAAATCAAATATTCAATTATTAGGACTCGCAGACACTAGGAAAAAGGGGCAGAACACGAAACGAACACATGAAGGTTACGTTCTTATATGGAGTGGCGTCGACCAGCGAGCTACAGCTAAACATGAAGTGGGTTTTTTGTTACATCCATACAAAGCGAAAGCCATTATCAACATTAAATTTATATCGGAAAGGATAATACTAGTACAGATCAAAGAAGGAAATAAAACAACAACTTTTATACAAACATACGCCCCATGTAACGACACTTACAGCGACGAAGACAAAGATGAATATTTTGATAAACTTGCAGACACGTTAAATAATGTCAAGGAGACAGATGAACTTATTTTGATGGGTGATTTTAACGGACGAATAGGCACACGAAGAACACCATGGGAGGATTGCATGGGGCCATTCAGCGACAAAGAGACTGATTGTAACAGCAATGGTCATCATCTACTCAACATATGCTCGGAACATGGACTAATAATAGCAAATAGTTTTTTTCAACATCGTCGTAGCCACACCAAAACCTGGTATAAATGGAATGACTTAGACCAAGCATCTCAAATTGACTTTATTCTAATTAGGAAATCAGACAGAAGGCTACTATTAGATTCAAGAGCACTCCCAAATACAGATGTTGATACTGATCACAAACCAGTCATAATCAAAAAGATTTCACCACACAGGAAAATAAGAAACAAAAAGGTAGCAACACATGTCATCAATTATAGGAGGCTGCAGGGAAATACAGTTAAAGACGAATTCAGTCAAGAAATCCAAAACCTACATAAGAACATCCCTGATGACCACTCAAGCGTAGATAAGGAATGGACATGTTTCAAGGCTGCCATGCTTGATACACTGGAAAATAAGTGTGGAACAAAGAAAGTAGGGCAGGACAAAAGATTAAGAACAGCCTGGTGGAACAACGAAGTTAAAGATAGCACATTCAAAAAGAAGGCAGCATTCAAAAAGTGGATCACAACTAAATCTGAACAGGACTATTTTACTTATAGAATAGCACGACGTAATGCCAAACGAACAATTAGAGCATCTAAAGATGAATCCTGGAGAATATATGGTGAACAGACAGCGACCCTTAACAAAGACTGCCCAAGAGAATTTTATAAACGTGTCACCTCAATGAGAAACAGAGATGCATGCTACAACCCAACCACCATCATAAATAGCAAAAGAGGTTATACCGATATTTAATCCACAACAAAGACTAGCAAGATGGGCAGAATACTTTCAAGAACTACTTAACCTCACACATAACATAGAAAACCTCACTTTTGTGCCTAAAAGCCAGGGAGAGCAAGAACCAAATTTCATACCTGCAGAAGTCAAAGCAGTTATACAGAAAAGTCCTAAAAACAAATCACCAAGTCCAGAAGGAATAACCACAGAAGCTATTCAGGCCTGTGGGGAAACAGGAGTTAAATGGCTAACAAGAATTTTTAATATAGCATGGGAAGAAAGAAAAGTCCCAGATGATTGGAAACAGGCAATAATAGTACCAATATGGAAAAAGAAAGGCAATATGAGAGTGCGAAACAAACAGAGGTATATCACTCCTGAGCCATGTAGGGAAAATGTATGCAAAACTGTTGGAACAAAGAGTTAGACCAATAGTTGAACAACAGTTAAGCAAAGCACAATTCGGTTTTCGGAAAGGTAAAAGTTGCACTGATGCATTATTTACACTTAGACAAATTTGTGAAAAAACTATCGAATATAGTGACCAGCAGAATATTGTGTTTGTAGATCAGGAAAAGGCTTTCGATAGAGTAGACAGATACAAATTATGGACCATCCTCGAAGACTATGGGATACAAGGGCAACTGCTAGAAAACATCATAGCCATGTACCACTCAAGCCAAAGTGCAGTAAGAACACAAGAAGGTATATCAGATATGTTCACAGTCAATACAGGAGTGAGGCAGGGTTGTGTGCTCTCTCTCCTGCTATTCAATATCTACATGGACAGAATTTCCAAAGAAGCAAGTCTCGACAGAACAGATTCCGAAAATTTAGAACTCTTTACTCCAGATGAAACAACTGACCCACAGGGAATAAATGAACTTCTATTTGCAGACGATCAGTGCCTGTTTTACAGCGATGATAGCAGACTACAAAATCATACTACTAATCTGAGTTCAACCTGCAGCAGATACAATATGAGCATAAACACAGCCAAAACCGAAGTAATGCAAGTTAGCAGATCGCCAGGCCCACTAAGTATACAGATAAATAACACAACTCTGAAACAAGTTAAAGAATTCAAATACCTTGGAAGTATGATCACAGAAGATGGCAGATTGGACAGAGAAATTGAAATCAGATGTCAAAAAGCTAGTGCACTTACATATCAACTATCACCCTTACTGAAACATCCAAACATACCCATGTTCGCAAAACGACAGATAATAAACAGCATATTCACACCAACCCTATGCTACCAATCTCAAACCTGGACTTTATCCAAATTACACCTTCGCAAAATCAACACCTGTGAAATGAGATGCTTGAGGAGAGCTGCCAACTTAACAATCCGAGACCGAGTAAGAAATGCTACTATCAGACAGACTGTGGGATCAACACCTTGTGCCACATTTATTGAAAGACAGAAGATCAAGTGGTTTGGCCATGTCGTTAGAATGCAACATCAGCAGCTGCCATCACTGGCCTTACATCAAAGATCATCTGCGACGAGACCACGAGGACGTCCAAGAAGAAAATGGATTGACGACATCAGAGACATTGTACAACCACACGGAATGACACTATCCAGTGCCGCCCACCGGGCGCTGGAACGCAAATTATTCCTCCCCATGACGCTTGACGGCAGAAGTGGAAGATGATGATGATGATGATACAATTCTTCTTGTTGCACCACTAAATGTGCCATCACACAGCCATGTCCCAGCCTCTACACACTGCACCACTAAATGTGTCAACACACAGCCATGTCCCAGCCTCTACACACTGCACCACTAAATGTGTCAACACACAGCCATGTCCCAGCCTCTACACACTGCACAACTAAATGTGTCAACACACAGCCATGTCCCAGCCTCTACACACTGCACCACTAAATGTGCCATCACACAGCCATGTCCCAGCCTCTACACACTGCACCACTAAATGTGTCAACACACAGCCATGTCCCAGCCTCTACACACTGCACCACTAAATGTGTCAACACACGGCCATGTCCCAGCCTCTACACACTGCACCACTAAATGTGTCAACACACAGCCATGTCCCAGCCTCTACACACTGCACCACTAAATGTGTCAACACACGGCCATGTCCCAGCCTCTACTAACAGGCTAGATTCCAGTCCTCTATAACAAGGGCATACTTGCTCAAACTGCTCATCTACACGCTGCAATACTAGATGTGTGGACAGACAGCCATGTCCCAGCCTCTACTGTCAGGCTGGATCCCATGCCTCTATAACAAGGGCATACTTGCTCAAACTGCTCGTCTACACGCTGCAATACTAGATGTGTGGACAGACAGCCATGTCCCAGCCTCGTGTGTTTGTTCCTTCTATCAGGCTCAATCTTGATACAATGTCATACCTCCTCTAAGCGCTCAAACTCAAACAATGACATACCTCCTCTAACTGCTCATGCTCATACAATGACATACCTCCTCTAACTGCTCAGACTCATCAAATGACATACTGCCTCTAAGTGCTCAAACTCATCAAATGACATACTTCCTCTAACTGCTCATACTCATCAAATGACATACCTCCTCTAACTGCTATGCTCATACAATGACATACCTCCTCTAACTGCTCATGCTCATACAATGACATACCTCCTCTAACTGCTCATGCTCATACAATGACATACCTCCTCTAACTGCTCATGCTCATACAATGACATACCTCCTCTAACTGCTCATGCTCATACAATGACATACCTCCTCTAACTGCCCAAGCTCATACAATGATATACCTCCTCTAAGTGCTCACACAATGACATACCTCCTCTAACTGCTCATGCTCATACAATGACATACCTCCTCTAACTGCTCACACAATGACATACCTCCTCTAACTGCTCATGCAATGACATACCTCCTCTAACTGCTCATGCTCATACAATGACATACCTCCTCTAACTGCCCAAGCTCATACAATGACATACCTCCTCTAACTATTCAAACTCATACAATGACATACTTCCTATAACTGCTCAAACTCATACAATGAGATACCTCCTCTAAGTGCTCATGCTCATACAATGACATACCTCCTCTAACTGCTCCTGCTCATACAATGACATACCTCCTCTAACTGCTCATGCTAAAATAATGACATACATCCTCTAACTGCTCATGCTCATACAATGACATACCTCCACTAACTGCTCCTGCTCATACAATGACATACCTCCTCTAACTGCTCATGCTAAACTAATGACATACATCCTCTAACTGCTCATGCTCATACAATGACATACCTCCTCTAATTGCTCAAACTCATACAATGACATACCTCCTCTAACTGATGACATACCTCCTCTAACTGCTCATGCTCATACAATGACATACCTCCTCTAACTGCTCATACAATGACATACCTCCTCTAACTGCTCATGCTCATACAATGACATACCTCCTCTACCTGCTCATACAATGACATGCCTCCTCTAACTGCTTACATACCTCCTCTAACTGCTCATTCAATGACATACCTCCTCTAACTGCTCAAGCTCATACAATGACATACCTCCTCTAACTGCTGACATACCTCCTCTAACTGCTCATGCTCATACAATGACATACCTCCTCTAACTGCTCATACAATGACATACCTCCTCTAACTGCTCATGCTCATACAATGACATACCTCCTCTAACTGCTAACACAATGACATACCTCCTCTAACTGCACAAACTCATCAAATGACATACCTCCTCTAACTGCTCATGCTCATACAATGACATACTTATTCTAACTGCTCAATCTCATACAATGACATACCGCCTCTAAGTGCTCATGCTCATACAATGACATACCTCCTCTAACTGTTCATGCTCATACAATGACATACCACCTCTAAGTGCTCATGCTCATATAATGACATACCTCCTCTAACTGCCCAAGCTCATCAAATGACATACCTCCTCTAACTGCTCAAACTCATACAATGACATACCGCCTCTAAGTGCTCATGCTCATACAATGACATACCTCCTCTAACTGCCCAAGCTCATCAAATGACATACCACCTCTAACTGCTCAAACTCATCAAATGACATACCTCCTCTAACTGCTCATGCTCATACAAGGACATACCTCCTCTAATTGCTCATGCAATGACATACCTCCTCTAACTGCTCAAACTCATACAATGACATACCTACTCTAACTGCTCATGCTCATACAATGACATACCTCATCTAACTGCTCAAACTCATACAATGACATACCTCCTCTAACTGCCCAAGATCATACAATGACATACCTCCTCTAACTGCTCAAACTCATACAATGACATACCTCCTCTAACTGCTCAAACTCATCAAATGACATACCTACTCTAACTGCTCAAACTCATACAATGACATACCTCCACTAACTGCTCATGTAATGACATACCTCCTCTAACTGCTCAAACTCATACAATGACATACCTCCACTAACTGCTCAAACTCATACAATGACATACCGCCTCTAACTGCTCATGCTCATACAATGACATACCTCCTCTAACTGCTCATGCTCATACAATGACATACCTACTCTAACGTCTCATGCAATGACATACTTCCTCTAACTGCTCATGCTCATACAATGACATACCTATTCTAAGTGCTCATGCAATGACATACCTCCTCTAACTGCCCAAGTTCATACAATGACATACCTACTCTAACTGCTATGTTCATACAATGACATACCTCCTCTAACTGCTCATGCCCATACAATGACATACCTCCTCTAACTGCTCATGCTCATACAATGACATACCTCCTCTAACTGCTCATGCTCATACAATGACATACCTCCTCTAACTGCTCATGCTCATACAATGACATACCTCCTCTAACTGCTCACACAATGACATACCTCCTCTAACTGCTCATGCAATGACATACCTCCTCTAACTGCTCATACAATGACATACCTCCTCTAACTGCCCAAGCTCATACAATGACATACCTCCTCTAACTGCTCATGCAATGACATACCTCCTGTAACTGCCCAAGCTCATACAATGACATACCTCCTCTAACTGCTCATGCTCATACAATGACATACCTCCTATAACTATTCAAACTCATACAATGACATACTTCCTCTAACTGCTCAAACTCATACAATGACATACCTCCTCTAAGTGCTCATGCTCATACAATGACATGCCTCCTCTAACTGCTCCTGCTCATACAATGACATACCTCCTCTAACTGCTCATGCTAAAATAATGACATACATCCTCTAACTGCTCATGCTCATACAATGACATACCTCCTCTAATTGCTCAAACTCATACAATGACATACCTCCTCTAACTGATGACATACCTCCTCTAACTGCTCATGCTCATACAATGACATACCTCCTCTAACTGCTCATACAATGACATACCTCCTCTAACTGCTCATGCTCATACAATGACATACCTCCTCTACCTGCTCAAGCTCATACAATGACATGCCTCCTCTAACTGCTCATGCAATGACATACCTCCTCTAACTGCCCAAGCTCATACAATGACATACCTCCTCTAACTGCTCATGCTCATACAATGACATACCTCCTCTAACTATTCAAACTCATACAATGACATACTTCCTATAACTGCTCAAACTCATACAATGAGATACCTCCTCTAAGTGCTCATGCTCATACAATGACATACCTCCTCTAACTGCTCCTGCTCATACAATGACATACCTCCTCTAACTGCTCATGCTAAAATAATGACATACATCCTCTAACTGCTCATGCTCATACAATGACATACCTCCTCTAACTGCTCATGCTCATACAATGACATACCTCCTCTAACTGCCCAAGCTCATACAACATACCTTCTCTAACTGCTCATGCTCATACAATGACATAACTCCTCTAACTACTCAAACTCATACAATGACATACCTCCTCTAACTGCTCCTGCTCATACAATGACATACCTCCTCTAACTGCTCATGCTAAAATAATGACATACATCCTCTAACTGCTCATGCTCATACAATGACATACCTCCTCTAACTGCTCATGCTCATACAATGACATACCTCCTCTAACTGCTCAAACTCATACAATGACATACCTCCTCTACCTGCTCATGCAATGACATACCTCCTCTAACTGCTCATACAATGACATACCTCTTCTACCTGCTCATACAATGACATACCTCCTCTAACTGCTCAAGCTCATACAATGACATACCTCCTCTACCTGCTCATACAGTGACATACCTCCTCTAACTGCTCAAACTCATACAATGACATACCTCCTCTAACTGCTCATGCAATGACATACCTCCTCTAACTGCTCATGCTCATACAATGACATACCTCCTATAACTGCCCAAGCTCATACAATGACATACCTCCTCTAACTGCTCATGCAATGACATACCTCCTCTAACTGCCCAAGCTCATACAATGACATACCTCCTCTAACTGCTCATGCTAAAATAATGACATACATCCTCTAACTGCTCATGCTCATACAATGACATACCTCCTCTAACTGCTCATGCTCATACAATGACATGCCTCCTCTAACTGCTTACATACCTCCTCTAACTGCTGGCATACCTCCTCTAACTGCTCATGCAATGACATACCTCCTCTAACTGCTCATACAATGACATAACTCCTCTAACTACTCATGCTCATACAATGACATACCTCCTCTAACTGCTCATGCTCATACAATGACATACCTCCTCTAACTACTCAAACTTATACAATGACATACTTCCTCTAACTGCTCAAACTCATACAATGACATACCTCCTCTAAGTGCTCATGCAATGACATATCTCCTCTAACTGCTCATGCTCATACAATGACATACCTCCTCTAACTGTTCATGCTCATACAATGACATACCTCCTCTAACTGTTCATGCTCATACAATGACATACCTCCTCTAACTGCTCAAACTCAAACAATGACATACCTCCTCTACCTGCTCATACAATGACATGCCTCCTCTAACTGCTTACATACCTCCTCCAACTGCTCATGCAATGACATACCTCCTCTAACTGCTCATACAATGACATACCTCCTCTACCTGCTCATACAATGACATACCTCCTCTAACTGCTCATGCAATGACATACCTCCTCTACCTGCTCATACAATGACATACCTCCTCTAACTGCTCAAACTCATACAATGACATACCTCCTCTAACTGCTCATGCTCATACAATGACATACTTCCTCTAACTGCTCAATCTCATACAATGACATACCGCCTCTAAGTGCTCATGCTCATACAATGACATACCTCCTCTAACTGTTCATGCTCATACAATGACATACCACCTCTAAGTGCTCATGCTCATATAATGACATACCTCCTCTAACTGCCCAAGCTCATCAAATGACATACCTCCTCTAACTGCTCAAACTCATACAATGACATACCGCCTCTAAGTGCTCATGCTCATACAATGACATACCTCCTCTAACTGCCCAAGCTCATCAAATGACATACCTCCTCTAACGGCTCAAACTCATAAAATGACATACCGCCTCTAAGTGCTGATGCTCATACAATGACATACCTCCTCTAACTGCTTATGCTCGTACAATGACATACCGCCTCTAAGTGCTCATGCAATGACATACCTCCTCTAACTGCTCAAACTCATACAATGACATACCGCCTCTAAGTGCTCATGCTCATACAATGACATACCTCCTATAACTGCCCAAGCTCATCAAATGACATACCTCCTCTAACTGCTCAAACTCATCAAATGATATACCTCCTCTAACTGCTCATGCTCATACAAGGACATACCTCCTCTAACTGCTCATGCAAAGACATACCTCCTCTAACTGCTCAAACTCATACAATGACATACCTACTCTAACTGCTCATGCTCATACAATGACATACCTCCTCTAACTGCCCATGCTCATACAATGACATACCTCCTCTAACTGCTCATGCTCATACAATGACATACCTACTCTAACGTCTCATGCAATGACATACCTCCTCTAACTGCTCATGCTCATAAAATGACATACCTCCTCTAAGTGCTCATGCTCATACAATGACATACCTCCTCTAACTGCCCAAGTTCATACAATGACATACCTACTCTAACTGCTCATGCTCATACAATGACATACCTCCTCTAACTGCTCATGCCCATACAATGACATACCTCCTCTAACTGCTCATGCTCATACAATGACATACTTCCTCTAACTGCTCATGCTCATACAATGACATACCTACTCTAACTGCTCATGCTCATACAATGACATACCTACTCTAAGTGCTCATGCTCATGCAATGACATACCTCCTCTAACTGCTCATGCTCATACAATGACATACCTCCTCTAACTGCTCATGCTCATACAATGACATACCTCCTCTAACTGCTCATGCTCATACAATGACATACCTACTCTAACTGCTCATACAATGACATACCTCCTCTAAGTGCTCATGCTCATACAATGACATACCTCCTCTAACTGCTCATGCTCATACAATGACATACCTACTCTAACTGCTCATACAATGACATACCTCCTCTAAGTGCTCATGCTCATACAATGACATACCTCCTCTAACTGCTCATGCTCATACAATGACATACCTCCTCTAACTGCTCATGCTCATACAATGACATACCTCCTCTAACTGCTCATGCTAAAATAATGACATACATCCTCTAACTGCTCATGCTCATACAATGACATACCTCCTCTAACTGCTCATGCTCATAGCTCTGTAACTGTTTCTGGAAGCCAAAGTTTGGGTTGGCCACACTGCGGGCCCCTCGTATAGAGTTGAGACTGTCACGCCAACCAAGGTTCGTCACTGTCATAATATATGCTGCCGTGACCGTCACACTCCTAGACACACCGGCCAGACTGTGGGAGGGGAAATGTGTAATCAATTCATGATGCAATTGATGAGTATCTATATAACCTTATTGCAGAGGCAAAAAACATGAATTTGGATATCTTGGGCGTATCCGAAACAAGATGGACAGATACAAGTTATATAAGGAGAGAAGATTATGTATTAATTAATTCAGGAGGAGATCATCACGAGAGAGGAGTAGGAATGTTAGTAAAAAGATTTAGAGAAAAATATTAGTGGATTCTGGACTCATAAAGATAGGATGATACTTCTCAAAATTAAAGAAGACCGTTCAACATAGTAATTCTTCAGACATATGCTCCAACAACTGATTATAGTAATGAACAGCTAGAAGAATACTATGAAGACCTACAACAAACACTGAAAGTTGTAAAATCATCAGAGGTCCTAATTGTCATGGGAGACATGAACGCAAAAGTCGGAAAAAAGAAATATAAGCAGATAATAGGGCAAGATGGTATGGGAAAGAGAAACGACAGAGGAGGCTGGCTGATACAGTTCTGTGAAGAAAACAATCTTATTGTTTGCAACCCATTCTTTCAACATAACCCTAGGAAACTGTATACATGGAAAAGCCCTGGAGATAGAACAAGAAACCAGATTGACTACATTATGATTAGAAATAGATTTAAAAACAATGTTAAAAATGCCAAAACATACCCTGGTGCTGATATCAACTCTGACCTAATCAACTCCTGTAGTATTAAAATTACAAATAAAACCCAGGAATAAAGAAATCGAAGACACCTCAAGTAGATATATCCGCATTGAAACAATCAGAAATAAGACAACTATACCTAGTTGAAGTCAAAAATAGATATGATGGGCTAATCATTGAAAGTATGCAACAATGTCGACGTGAAAATCCCAAGGATAAAATTAATACAAAATGGGAAAGTATAAAAACCAGTATTCAGATTGCAAATACCACCTTGCCAGTGAAGATTAATAAGAAAAAACAATTATGGATAACCGATGAAATCTTGAGTAAAATGTCTCAAAGAAAGAAAGCAAAGACCACTCCAGAGTATATAGCAATAGATAGAGAAATATGTCACATGTGCAGAGTTGCCAAAGAAGAGTGGCTGTAGAAACATTGCAAAGAAATGGAGGATCTGGAAATAAAACACAACTCGAAAGAATTACATGAACATATAAACAAAGAAGAAAAGTAATGTAACAGGAAACGGTTATATCAGAAGAAAAAATTGAGAAATTATAATTAATAACAATGACATAATAAAAAGATGGACAGAGTACACAGAAGATTTATTCTGGGACAGGGTCAATAGACCGACTTGTATAATACTCAAGATAGACCAAAAATACTAACGGCTGAAGTAGAAAAGGCTATTAAAAAGATGAAAGAAGGAAAGGCTGCAGGTCCTGACAAGATAGTTAGTTAGTTAGTTAGTCGACAGATCATCCTCATTGCACATCGAACCATTCAGTCCATAAGTGCTCGGATGACCTCCTCAGCAAATCCCGCAGCGTGTAGCGGCTAACGACACCAGTTCTGTGTTGGTTTATCAATCTTCTTCGGCTTCCTGCGTAGTGTTCTTGTTTGGCCACCCCTCTTTTAATTTGCTGTTCTCGCTGTCTGGCCATGGTTGTAGATTCACAGTCATCACTTGGTTCACGCAAGAGTCTTACTTCTCGTAGAGCATTCAGAATGTCAGCCTGGTCCATGGCGCGTCTGCCCTCCACAGTAGCCTCCCCTGCGAGCTTGTCAGCCCGCTCATTTCCTTGTACTCCCGCATGACCTGGCACGAAGATGACACTAATCTTTGTCAGCCGAGACCGCTCCAGAGGCAGCAACCATTCTCTTCGGATCGACCCCTCCTCTATCCTCTTGATCATGTTCATTGAGTCGCTAAGGAAACATGCCCTAGTGAATGTCTGTCTCGAGCCATGTTATTGCTTTACTTACTGCCATGACTTGCATAGTCAGGCTACTTGTGGTTTCAGTGAAAGCACCAGAGTCCTCCTTCACAATTCTCCCTCCGGCCCAAGCTGTAAAGGCCCACGAGCTTCTCACATGTTGGACGACCGACCCATCTGTTAGTGAATTCTCGAAAATCAACACTTGTACTTCAGCCTCCATAGCAGCCGGATTTTCTTGTCTGCATTTTCTATCTAGTTGGATGCAAACTGAAAAGGATGTGCAGAAATCTGTTAAAGAATGTCTTCGGCTTGACCCATCCACGACCGTCCTCTTTTTAACCTGCTGCCCTTCGCCTTCATAATTTCACTATGCAGTGGATGTTGTGTGTATGCGTTAACTCTGAGGTAGGCGCGTGCCCTGCAAACTTGTATTCTCTCTTCAATGGTTGGAAAATCAAGAAGGTAGCGCATCACCTTGCATGCTGTATCTCTTGTACATCCAAGAATAATGCGCATAGCTTCATTCTGTATCCTTTACATCCTTTCTATCTGCTGACGGCTGAGAGTCAGGATTGCCATTGCATACTCCAAAACAGACATGACCAGCCCCTCGTACAGAAGACATAGATGGCGCTGCTCACAGTTTGCTGCTGCCATCACCCACATCGCAGCCAAACCCCGCTTGGCCTTTGTTATCACCTGGTCTATGTGCTCATTATAAGCAAGGCTTCGATCAAACCGTATCCCCAGGTAATTCATTGCCTGCGTTCTTTCCACCGTCTCTGAACACAGCATTACAGTTGGTGTTGGAGTGCTGACAATATGATTATTCAACGAGAACCAAGTCACTGTTGCCTATGTTGGGTTGACCATTGCCCCAGCTTCATCACACCAAGTACTTATGCGTTTGAGTTCGGTTTGTAGTTCCACAGCAACCTGCTCTCTATCCTTACCCTGACGATACACTAAAACATCATCGGCATATGACAATGTCCTGCCAGGTCCAGTGATCTGCTCCCTAGTGATTCTCACTGTGTAGGCGTTTAACAGTACCGGAGATAATGGTGATCCCTGTGGTAGGCCAGGATATATTGTTGTTGGTTCCGAAGTCCAACTGCCACATCTAAAAACTACTTTCCTTTGGAAGAGGGCTGCAGCGATCCAACTAAGGAGGAATGGACTTACTTTTAGTTCAAGAAGCTGAAGCATTAAAAAATCCAATGGTACTCTGTTGTATGCGTCCTCAAGATCAATCGCTGCAGCAAAGGTTTCAATGCCGGAGTGGAAACCTTCATAGACATCATGGGCAAAGACTGCTGCATTGGTCCAGGTTTCTCTTTTTGGACGGTACCCACCCAGGGTAGGCGGGAAAACACCTTGCCTCTCTAGCTGGCTTGATATTTTCCTGGCAATTACCTTCTCCAGCAGTTTGCCTATTGTATTCTGCATGGTTATAATTCAATATCCCTGAATTTTTTTGTAGTCTTTGTCAGGCTTCGGCAAGGGAATCAGATAGCTGTGTAACCACTCCTCCTTGATGCTAGCACTCTCCTGACAAGATAACAACAGAGATGATAAAATCCTTATCCAGCTTTGGCATTAAAACTATCACAGAATTGTGTAATGATATATATAATACTGGGTACATCCCTAAGGACTTGAAAACATCCATTTTCATCACACTACCGAAGAAGCCAAGAGCTGTAGATTGTGAGGATTACAGAACTATTAGCTTAATGAGCCACATAACTAAGATAATACTCAAGGTCATACAAGAAAGAATTCAACACAAAATAGATGAGGAAGTAGCTGAAGAACGATTTGGGTTCCGCAAAAACAGCGGCACCAGAGAAGCAATTATCTGTTTGATGATGTTAATTGAAAAATATATAGAAGTTCAAAAAAGTATATATGTTTGTTTTATAGACTACAAGAAAGCTTTTGATAGAGTACAACATGAACGACTAATTACGTGCCTTCAAGATATAGGAGTAGACGGAAAGGACATCAGACTTATTAGTAACTTGTACTGGGAACAAGTGGCGTCTATTAGATGCGGTAATAACTATTCGTCGCCTATAGAGATAAAAAGAGGAGTACGGCAGGGATGTGTACTGTCCCCAAGCCTCTTCAACCTATACACAGAAAGAATTTTTAAACAAGCTGAAATGCCTGGACTCAGCATCAATGGAAGAATCATAAACAATCTTAGATATGCTGACGATACCGTGTTACTAACAGAAAGTGAGCAAGAGTTGCACGACCTAGTGGAAGAAGTAAACAGGCACAGTGCAGAATGTGGCTTAGATATTAACATCCAAAAAACAAAAACTATGATAATTAGCAGTGAAAAGGAAAGGTCATCAATGAACATCACAGTAAACGGGCAGATACTAGAACAAGTAACAAGTTTCTCTTATCTTGGACATATAATAACAGATGATGGCAGAAGTGAAATGGAAATCAAAAAGAGAATAGGAATGGCCAAAAATGCTTTCAACGGCATGAAATCAGTATTAACATCTAGAGAGATTAATAACGCATTAAAAATGAGAATTGTCAAATGCTACGTATATTCAACGCTACTGTATGGCTCGGAAGCCTGGACATTGAACAAGCAACTAGAAAGTCGCATAGAAGCCCTGGAGATGTGGATATACAGACGAATAGGTCGTATTTCATGGAAACAAAAACAATCAAATGCAGAGGTCCTAGAAAAACTGGGAATGAAGAGAGAGTTGATGAAAGAAATAAAGAGGAGACAAGTGAAATATTTTGGCCACATTAAAAGACATGTTACTCTTATAAAAACCATACTGGAAGGCAAGGTTGAGGGCAAGCGAGCAAGAGGTAGACAACGATACAAGTGGGAGGATAACATCAAGAGATGGACGAACATCAGCCTGACAGAATGTACAGTCAAGGCAAGAGACAGACAGTGTTGGAGATCCATTGCAGCCAACTTTCATTGCGGAGACGGCACCTGATTGATTGATTGATACATAATGTTAAATGAAACAATTAGGAATGTGTTGATCTTGCAAAGAAACAACAAGTACAGACAAATGTACAGACCTTCAACACTCTTGAGCTGGATAGCAGATTTAACAGTGTGAGGAGTTTAATAAATCTGAAGACAATCACAAGAAGAAAATCTGTAATACACAAGTAAAACCAGACAACTAGCACCTTTCCATTCCAATAGCTGCTTCAGGGACAGCAAGGCCTCATGACATCATATTATGAATAAATCACAGCAACTATACATGATGGGGGTATCAGTGTACTGAAAACAGGAAATAGTAGAGGACTGGTGCACAATTTATGTGCACAGTAAAGGTGCGTAGTGTTTTGACATCAAATCTGGAACTGTAGAACTAAACAGTCTAACAAAGAAGGGTAAAGTTACATACAGATGTATTTAAGGACATAAACAAGGTATGGAAAGGGAGTACACAGAGTTAAACTGTGGCCCGGCCACTAAAGGGTTTCCAGCAGTCAGGTAAAAGCCATCTGATCATGCTCTCAGATGAAAGACACTGCAAAACCATTGAAAGCCATCTGATCCTCCTGATGGAATGTTTGTCGCCATTTGGATTTAGCACCGAGCACAGTGTTATCAAACTATTGGTGTTATGTCCATCTTCTGCTCTCCCCTTGTCCTCCCACCATTCTATCAGCTGTCTCACATCTCCTGACTCTACACTATAGTTTCCTCAACTGGCTGTTCTGGATGTTCCTGTAACAAGCTAAGTGGAGGGTCCCAAATAGCCCTGTCACAATATTTCAAAATTGTTCTCTTTATAGCCCTGGCTGGGATAGGTCTTTACCTGCCAACCCTCCTCCGTTTTCCCCGGACTCACTGTCACTCTTTCTTTCGACCTAGGGACCTATTTCCTGTCGTGTTCCTCTGGCTGATCCATATATATAACACAGTGCTCGTTGGAATAAGCTAAAACTTGATTTATTAAATCAATACAGGACAGCACAGAAAAACACCAAGGTAGGTAACACAGAAAGTTCTAAACAGACACCACACAGATAAGTTCAGGCACATAGCCTCAAGTAGCCATAGTCACAGACCCAGCTTCAAATACTGTCCGATCTGTCCATATACGTCTCACCCTGTGTGCTGGAAGCTCCTTCCTCCCCGGTACTTGGGTGTAAGTTCCACAGGCTTCTGTAGAATCAAATCCACGGGTTGTTGAGGAATTGTTCATGGACTTAACATATATAGGCTTCTTTCAATGTCCGGAACAAAATGGGTATGCCTGATACTCATGCGTAGACTCCACTTTGATTTTGACTGCTCTCGGGCCTATGTCAATGAAAGGACCCGAGATGCACCATTACTGCAAATTGTCATTGTTTATGGGTATGCAGGATAATCATGCGTAGTCTCAACCAGCATTTAACTGTTCTCGGGCCTATGTCATTTCCTCAAGATATGCCCTTGCCTCTCTCTCAGAGTTAGGCACACCATGTGTGATATGGCTCATACATTGACCTGGCTTCATCAGACGTATTTGGCTCTAGCACAGAAGCTGTGTGGATACTGTCCGATTTGGTCACGTCCAACAAAAGAGGACCCTTTACATCACTTCAATAGTATGTTGCATCTCTGTCGTAATCTTTAACTCACTGGACAGGCTGCAACTATCAAACGGTAGGTGTTGGCACGGCCATCAATTCACCAGCCGCTGCACCAGTGCACATTTGACGCAAGGCGCTCCTTCGGGACTACCCGAAAGGAAAGACAAATATATACTCGCTCCATGTAAAGATTGTGGTATGAAGATAACCCAAAGAACCATCTTTCATGGAGAATTGAGCGAACAAGAGAACTGAGAGCTTCCGAAAGCCGTTTCCCCCTGTTTACTAAGAATAAAAGAATGCATAAGGACATGGGCCACTGGCGTTTCGCTACAGTTCCACAATGCATATGTCTTCTTTAGTGTCTCAATGTATCGTGGTTTCACTATTGACGAGTTACAGGATGTTAATGATGACATTCCTTTTACAGTGCTCGGTGGTAATGCTCTGGTAAAGTTGGTAGCAACCATTTTTTTGGGCACCTTGCTGTCTTGACAGACAATAGTTTGTTACATTGTGCTTCAAAAAGGCTTAATAACTACAACCCATGGCAGTGGCGAATGTGACTGATAAGGCCAATTCATGCTGTAAATGTCTGTCCACAGTGGATGCATGTGAACACATGGTCATTTTCACCATCATGCACCATCTTACATCTCACACGCTCGGTGTGTGACTTATCTGCAATCATTTTCTCCTTTGTCTTTATTCCATTTCTGATATTTGCCCTCCATGCAACACGTTCAGCGGCGACTTGCTCCCAATGTGCATTATCAATGCCTGTATCAATCATGTCCCGCTTACACACATCTTTGTATTGTAGTAAAGGCCGACCCTGAGATCTCTTACCCATCTGTAATTCACCAAAAAGATGTCCTTTGGTATTCTACCATCATCCATCCTCCTAACGTGTCCTATCCATCTAAGTCTACGAAGACTGAGCATGGAATATACCGTCACACAACCTGATCTTTCCAATACTTCAGTATTTGTGATTTTGTCTTGCCACTTAATACCAAGTATTCTTCGCAGACACCGCATATGAAAGCTGTTTAAACGTTTCTCTTGGTGTGAGTAAGTTGTCCAGGCTTCACTGCCATAAAGAAGAGTACTAAGGACACAGGCTTGATAGACAAGGACTTTTGTTTTGGCAGTAAGCTTCCTGTTCTCCCAGACTCTTTTTCTTAACCTGTTCATTGTTGTTGCTGCCTTACCAATCCTGATGTTGATTTCCTGATCTAGGGATAATTTGCTATTTACCTCTGATCCTAGATATGTAAAATGGTCTACTATCTCTAGTTCGGCGTCGTCAATAAAGATTGATGGTACCCCATGTGCACCTTGTGACATAATCTGTGTCTTCTTTTTGCTAATTGTTAAACCAAATTCAGAACAAGCATTGGAGAATGCAGATAGTAGACATTGTAATTCTTCCTCAGAGTAGGTCATAATTGCATCATCATCTGCAAAAAGCAACTCTCTGATCAGTACCCTCCTAATTTTGGTCTTGGCCTTCAATCTCTGAGCATTGTAGAGGCCGCCATCTGAGCGTGAGTGAATGTATATACCACCATCCTGATCACGAAAGGCATATTTCAGTAGAAGTGAAAAGTATATTCCAAAGAGGGTGGGAGCTAGTACACAACCTTGCTTAACTCCACTCTTGATTTCAAACTCTTCTGAAGTTGCACCATCAAACTTGATTATACCCTTCATGCCTGTGTGGAACGATTCCACAATGGACAGAAGAGTTGGTGGGCAGCCAATCTTCTTTAGTGCCTTGAACAGACCCTCACGACTGACCAAATCAAATGCCTTTGTGAGGTCGATGAAGGCAATAAACAGTGGTTGATTCTGTTCACGGCATTTTTCTTGCATTTGTCGCAATGAGAATATCATATCAATGGTAGACCGGTTCTGTCGGAAGCCACACTGTGATTCGGGGTAGACTTGATCTCCTAGGACTTGAAGTCTGCGCAGAACAATTCTGGCAAATACTTTCCCAACAATACACAGAAGTGAGATACCCCTATAGTTGTTACAGTCGCTCCGATCGCCCTTGTTCTTGTACAGTGTTATGATGCTTGAATCTTTGAAATCCTGTGGGACTTGTCCTTCTCGCCAGCATAGCTCTATTAGCTGGTGGATCTGTAGAGTGAGTGTGTCTTGCCCACTCCTGATAACCTCTATTGGAATCCCATCCTTACCTGGAGCCTTGCCAGATGCAAGTTCATTTATAGCACACTTAACTTCTGTTATGGTGGGAAGTGTGTCCAGGTGGTCAAGAGTTGGTAGGGCCTCTATGGCGTTGAGGGCATCATCCGCTAGTTTGGTCTCACTTGAGTAAAGCTCCAAATAGTGCTCTACCCATCTATCCATCTGCTGTTTCTTATCAGTGATGATTTCTCCAGTCAAGGTTTTCAGTGGTGCACTTCTTTTGATCATTGGACCACAGGCTTTCTTTATCCCTTCATACATGCTTCTGATGTTTCCCTTATCACTTGCATTTTGAATGGACTCACATAACTTGATCCAATAGTCATTTGCACACTGCCTGGCAGCCTTTTGCACATCCTTCCTAGCTTGCTTCAGCTCACTGAGAGTGTTACGCGTTGTTCTTTCCTTGTTTCTTAAGAGAGCTATCTTCTTTTTATCAATCAAGGGCTGCAGTGTCTGGCTGTTTGCCGCAAACCAGTCCTGCCTCTTATGATCCACAGTGCCGTAAACCCCTACCGCTGTTTTATAAAGAGTTTCCTTAAGTTTACCCCACTTTTCACTTGCTGTACAATTTTCTGATGTATCAGTGAAAGCGTCTTCAAGTTGCTGTTGGAACTCAAAGCACTTATCAGGATCGTGGGTGTTAATAATATTAATCCTGGGGCTAGATTTGTGTTTAGCTGTGTAGATTCTCTTTGGTCTCAGTCTAACCCTTGCAACAACCAAAGAATGATCCGTATCACAGTCAGCACTGTGGTAACTTCGAGTTAATGATGTTTGGTTCAGATGTTGTCTCCGTGTGATGATGAAGTCCAGCTGATGCCAATGGCCGGATCTTGGATGTTTCCATGTGACCTTATGCAGCTCTTTTGTTTTAAAAAAGGAGTTTGTAATACATAGGTCATTTCTGGTGCAATGCTCCAGCAGCCTTTGCCCATTTTCATTCATGCGACCGATGTTGTATTTTCCAAGGCACACTGGCCATGAACTCGAGTCCTTGCCCACACGAGCATTGAAATCACCGAGCATATAAATGTAGTCAGATTTTGGAACTGCCTTGATCACAGAGTCTAACTCCTCATAGAACGAATCCTTCATATCATCAGGGGAAGTGAGTGTCGGTGCATATGCAGTGATAATGGTGGCAAAACCACAAGAGGTTGCCAAGCGCAGGGATAATAGTCTTTCATTACCTCCAGCTGGAATTTCAATCATTCCCAGTAGCGAATTCTTCACTGCAAAGCCCACACCATGTTGCCTTTTTTCTGCCTGCTCTCTACCCTTCCAAAAAAGGTGTAATTGTTTTCCCTGAGTGACCCTTCCTCAGCGAGGCGAGTCTCCTGCAGGCCAGCAATATCAATGTTAAGACGATTGAGTTCGGCATCAATCACAGCCGTTTTTCTCACATCGTCAATATTCGTCAGGTCAGTGGAAAATCCTGGACACATGGCCGTAGCTTGAGGTTTCAATTTTTCTTTTAGTAATACCTGGTGCATTGGTTTTACAGCCTGAGATTCAGATTTTGTCCTAGCCCCAAGCATCCATTGAAGCAGGCAGGTTGTGGCGGATCAGCACCCAAATGGCTGGGGGCTAGCCCAGCTTGAGGTGGGCAGTAGCTGATCAGTGACACCTGTAGGTGTCTCCCACCATCAGAGGCAACTCATGTCTACGCCAATTGACAAGGACTTATAACCCATAACTGCTACCTCTCGCTTTGATTCCGAGACCGGTTAAGACCAAGGATGGAGTTATACCTCTCCATAGCACAAAGCCTGGGCTAAAATATAGAGACCATGTGTTGCCCATGCAGCATGATCCTACTCTCGGCTGTCCAATTCACTCCAGAGGAAAGATAACAGCAATACACCTGGAACAAGACAAGCTGCAGAAGCTGGCAGATCAGCAAAGCTTTGCTCTAACTGTCAGCCTGTCGGAGCTTTGATGCTAGGCCAGCTGCCAACCAACGCTTAGGGCCTGGTCTGCCCTGCCATGACATTTGTCTTTAGGTTGCATTTCCTCGCACCAGGATAAGGTCTGTACCCTCCCAATTGCTGCTCTTCTGCCCGAAACCATTGGCACAATGTGGGGTGTCGGGTTTGGTAAGCGCTGCTCAACATTTGGTGCTAACAGAAGGCAGGTAGTACCGTCTGCTGTCAGTACAGTAGCTCAGTCATATCTGACTAAGACCTGACTCATTGGTAGCAACCATGTGTAAACAAACAGTTGTCAAGGACAAAAATAGCACTCCTTGGTCATGTATCCCTTGACAAATAAAATTAAAAATTGACCCTTGCCATCACAAAATAGAGGACTGTACTGTGGAGAGGGATAATTGGCTACATGACATACAAGAATATGTAACAGCGCACAGATAAATAGGACTAACGAAGTCTTTGTTTGAGTATAAATAGAGATTTATTTCAGCTTGATGACAACTTCTACAACCTTCATACAACATGGCGTCTTCTCTCCTTCAGGCCCAGATGTTGACTGCCTCCTAACAACAAACTACGTCACGACTTGAGCATCTTTCTTCCCATTCCATTCTGATGCTCAAGCGTGCTGTAGCTTTGCCCACCTAACATACACATACTGCTACACCTTCCTATGTTTTCGAAAGACTTTTTCCCTTAAAAAGTCTTTACTCCCAATCCCCCTACTCTATTCCCTCTCTTTCCTTACCTCCCATAACTCCTCTAATCTTCCCCAAACCAACTTTATTTTAAGTAAAACAATACTCTTTCCCCTGCTATATAGCAAACCACTATACATTTCTTGTTCGTTTTTGGCTCTTCAAAGTTCCTGTACAAAATATATATCATAAGAACAGCTCGTATAATCGTTATCATACACTTGACATTATGAAATTCCTCACTCTTTCACAACACAGAAAACAATGTAGTTAGAAAAAGTAAAGAAGGGGTGCGCACCCAGTGAAAAGTATAAAGAACGAATAGTCAACACAATCACATTTACATAAAGGAATGAATAGTCAACACAATCACATTTACCTCTCTTGCCAACAAAAAAAATTTTGTAAAAAAAAATTTTTTTTTTAAATACATCTTTGTTCCCTATAAATCAAGTTGATCTGTTTTCTCAACATTTATATATTCAACATTTATATTGCCATCCACAATTTATATTTCCGTTATCTCATCTTTGCCCACGAACCAACGTTCATATTCCATGAACATTTTTAATTTAATTAACGCTGATTTTTCACAGCTCCTATATCTTGCCCCCTCACATCCCATGATCTGCTTCCTTGTCCACCTATATATATATATATACACCCCTGCTTATATGCTGCCATTCACAGTCATATACCCAACCTTATATCTTCATATAATGCAGCTCCTATTTTACTTTCTCACAGCCATCCCCGACCTATGTTTCTAATACTTCATATCCATAAGAACCTTTTCATGCCGATTATCACAGCCACATAATATTCACAAAGAGAATGTATGTGTCTCTCTATTAGCCCCTTAGTAGTTTTATTAACTCTTTTCTGAACGAAGGGTCTTAAATAAAGCCCCATGTATTTTCTCTATTCTAGCCAACACCATAACTATTTGAAAATTAAACTTACTTAATTAAATTTGTAACATATTTACTAACAAGGTAACCTAATACACAAAACAACTTATTTAAATTATGATTTAAGTGAAATAAAATCAAAACAGGACATCATACCCCCCAAATAGTTTTTTACACAAATTTATGTTTCCCCTCATATTAACTAAAGATATCAACTCATTCAAAGAAAAACACATTTTAAAATAATATAACATGCATCTTATCAAATCATAAGAAAATATTCTATTATTACCTATCACTACTGGTCTCTTTTACGGACCAATAGTTTGTACGCAAAAGTCTAAGAACACAACAATCCTATTCTACAATCAAATAATAACAATCATTTTACAGGACCGAACCAAGCAAAAAAAAACATATTATATATGAGGCATTAAAAACTCAAATTCAATCAAACAACTGTCTTCTCGCTAAAGAGAAGGTTTTCAAAAAAATATAATTCACTTAGAATTAACTACGTAAAGTGACCCAGCAACATTGGCCTCTTATACGAACCAATGTAACACATATCTATTCACACAAGTCATTCCATTATTTTTATAACCGAGAAAACAAAACAACTCACTGCCAAGTATATATATCTGTTACCTACAGACCCATTTCTTAACTTAGAACAATATCTGTTCTCTCCACACACACAAAATCACTAATCAACTATGACCGTACTATCATTGATTCTCTCCTTTCACAATTTTCTATCTTTTACCAGACTAACTCCTAACACATCACAATATCTGGAATATCATCTTAAGCAAGCACTGTAAACTACAGGTCAACTCATTTTATCTATTACTAGTGTGGCGACTATCCCAATGTCATCTCAATGTACCAGCCGTCATCTATCTACTAATAGAACCTGTGGCTCGGCACACCAATTGTTTCCCTTGGATTTGTACCAAACATCTCTACAACTTCTTAATCCTTACCGTTAACCACGGTATTTCTAGCAGCAATAAAAACTTGACTATTTACTATAGAGTACATCTACCTGCTGTACCATTAACTAACTTATCTATCTACGAAAACTCAAGAAGTTGAAACATAAAATTAACCAGCAATTCCATCAAAGAGAGAAAAAAATATATGCCTCACTCGAACCTACATCTATATTAGTTATCTCAATGCTTAACTACTCCTCAAGACCATTTATGAAAAGTATCCATAGATGCCTTTTCCATTTCCACCGTTTCATATACTTCATCAAGTATCTCTTTCCTTTTTACATCATGAAACTTATATCTTGCTATCTGCAGTATTTTCTAATCATTTACTTCTTACGTTTCCACTTCTTCAATAACTCCAAGTTTCTTTGAATAAGTGCTATCTCCACATCAATATCTTCTTCTTCGTATAACTTATTAGTTTCTTCCATACTACTATTTGATTCTGACTTTTCATCCATTTCCTCTTCTTCACCTGTATGTTTCTCGCTAGCAGCCGCTAATCTCTTCCGTTCAATATCCCATCTAATTTGTCTATCATTATTTCTTAAGGACCTTCCTAGTAGAGGCATATCTCCACCGCTTGTTGAATAATCTCTAATTCTTCTCTGTCTTTTTACTTCCTTTTCTCTTTGTTTATCCATTCTTCTTTTCGTTGCTTGTCTAGTATTCTTAAATGGAGCACCTGTTTCCTCTTCCATAGATTCTATACTATCATAATGACTCTCATTCACATTTTCTTCTTCTACCGTTTTCGGTATTGTCTGTTCTTGAGTATCATCGTAAACTGGAGTTGTTATTAACTGATTTTGTGCTGGATCTTTTCTAAAACCTGGGGTTATTGTAGATCCTCTGACGACCTGTTCATCTAAGTATCCAGTGTCTGAATAATAATTATTATTATAATTATTATTTCCCTTCTCATCCTCATCTCTTCTTAAATGTTCCACGTGTGCCCTTGCCACATGTCCTGTGACCTGGTTCTTGATACTATACGATACTTTTCCTAGCTTTTCCAAAACGTAATAACCTGGAACCCAACGAGCATCAAACTTAGAGTTCCTTCTATGCTTCTTATAATAAACTCTATCACCTACTTTAAACTCCTGTAATTTTGTATTCACGTTTTTGTACTTTTTCTGTCTTTCTCTAGCTTTAATTATATTATTCTTTAGTCTTACGTGTGCTTTATGCATTTCCTGTATGATAGTCTCTTGAAAGTCTTCCCCCATATACTTCCGTCTTTTTTTTAACAGATTATCTATAGGTAGTACTGGTTCTCTCCCGTGTATTAAATAGAATGGTGAAAACCCCGTGCTCTCATTTTGATTTGTGCGTATAGCGCTAAGCGCTGGTCCCAAGAACAAATCCCAATCTTTTTCATGTTCATCGACGATCTTTGCTATAATATCGTATAATGTCCTATGTTGTTGTTCGTTCTTAGCATTTGAAGAAGGTCTATAGTATGAGGTCTTTATATGGTTTATATTCAAATCTTTTAATAACTTTTCGAATTTTTTATTTACAAATTCCCTACCATTATCCGTAAGTATACTTTGTGGGCAACTAAATCTTGGTCCGAACTCTTGTAAAAAAATATTAATGACAGTATCTGCGCTCTTATCTGGGATTGCATAAACTTCCGGCCAAAGACTGTAGACGTCTACTATATGAATTAAATACACGTTTCCTGACAATGTTCTAGGGTGAGGACCCGATATATCTAAACTAATTTTTTGCATAGGAAACTGAGGAATACCTGTATCTTGTAAGGGACACTTAATTGTTTTCATGTTCCTTAATCTGCATCTTTCACACGTATCTATATATTTACAAGCAGATTTAAATAAGTTCGGCCAATAATATTTACTTAAACCATTTTCGAATTTTTTATTTACAAATTCCCTACCATTATCCGTAAGTATACTTTGTGGGCAACTAAATCTTGGTCCCAACTCTTGTAAAAAAATATTAATGACAGTATCTGCGCTCTTATCTGGGATTGCATAAACTTCCGGCCAAAGACTGTAGACGTCTACTATATGAATTAAATACACGTTTCCTGACAATGTTCTAGGGTGAGGACCCGATATATCTAAACTAATTTTTTGCATAGGAAACTGAGGAATACCTGTATCTTGTAAGGGACACTTAATTGTTTTCATGTTCCTTAATCTGCATCTTTCACACGTATCTATATATTTACAAGCAGATTTAAATAAGTTTGGCCAATAATATTTACTCGTAAGTGCTTTCACCAACTTATCACGACCGAGATGACCATTCTCATCATGATATGCTTTTAAAACTTCATTTTCCAAATGTTTTGGAATGTATTTCCTTAGCTGTTCGTTCCTTTCACTCATATAATATAACTGTTCGTCGTCTTGCAAAACTAAATAATTCTTCTTATATTTATTCTTCTCCGTTTCTTTTAATTTCTGTTTTATTTGTAAGACTTTTGGATCTAATTCTTGTTCTTCTTTCATTTTAAATTGTGCTAAATGTGGGTCTTCTGCTCTAGGTTCAGACTCTTGATCCGATGGTAAACTCTCAAACTCTTCTCTATTTATTATGGCAGAATCTAATATATTTACTTGCCAGTTTCGGTCGTCGATCTCTGGTTCACCTTCATCTTCTGTGTCTCCTGATGACTGTGGATACGGGATCCTAGACAATAAATCAGCACATGTGTTAATCCTACCTGGTATGTATTCAATTTTTGTATTGTATCCCTGTAGATTCAATGCCCACGTCTGTATTTTCCTGTTCTGCACTGGAGCTTCTAACAGAGATTTTAAAGGCATATGGTCAGTTCTAATAACAAAATTTGCGTTATGTAAATAGTAGTTAAGTTTCTGTAGAGCATAATGAATAGCATAAGCCTCCTTCTCAATAGTCGACCATTTCTTTTGAGACCTGCTAAGTTTATGAGACAAGAAATAAATTGGCCTTTCATTTTTAACTCCTGGTATTCCAGATTCTTTTCCTTCATATGGTTGAACCAAACACGCTCCTATAGCATTATCTGAAGCATCTGTATATAGTATTAACTGTTTATTCAAATCTGGATGCGTCAATAGTGGTACCAATGTTAAACTGTTTTTTAAAAACTCGAACGCTTTTTGACACTCATCATCCCACTTAAATCTAGCGTATTTGCCCGTTAAATTAGTAATAGGTTCTGCTATTTTTGAAAACCCTGGGATAAAGCGCCTATAATACCCACAGGTTCCTATAAACGCACGCACTTCTTTTACGTTAGTTGGAGGAGGTAACTCTTTAATAACCTTTATCTTGTCTTGGTCTGGTTTAATTCCGTCTCTATTAATAATATACCCCAAATATTTTGTTTCTGTTTTTAAAAACTGGCATTTACTAAGCTTCAATTTAACTTCATGTATTCTCAATCTGTCGAATACTAATCTGACATGTTTTAAGTGATCATCCACATCCCCTGCTGTATAGATTAGAATGTCGTCTATGTATGCCAATGCAAACTTTTGCATACCCTCTAATACCTCATTTATTAACAGCATGTAGTGAGATGGAGCCGTTCGAACCCCGAATGGCATTCGTAAGAATTCGTAAGAACCCATATGAGTACAAAAAGCACTCTTCTTTTGAGCGTCTTCCGACATCGGGATACACCAGAATCCTGATCTTGCGTCTAGCGTCGTGAAGAATGTAGAGCCATTAAGCAACCCCAAAATATCATCAATCACCGGCAGTGGGTATGCTACATTCTTAGTGATTTTGTTCAACGCCCGATAGTCACAGCAGAACCGATTTGAACCATCAGGTTTGGTCACAATTACTATCGGAGATGACCATTCTGACTTCGATCTTGTTATTATCCCTGCTTTCAACATATCTTCTATTGCCTTTTCAACAACTTCCCTATTTCTTAATGGAGTTCTATATGGTTTTAAACTAATTGGTGGATGGTCTCCCGTATCTATTTCCATTGTAACTGTTTTTGTCCTTCCCAATTCTAAATCATTAATTGCAAACACATCCTGATTTTCTTTTATAAGTTGTTCTAATACTTTCTTATTTTCTGGTGGAGCTTTTAACTGTGCCAACAATTCTTGTTCCCTTGTCATTTTGTCTAGTGAATGTATTTGGGCTGTATTTCTTCTGAATGGATGGATCAATTCATCCATTTGTACGTTCCCTCTTCTTCCGCGTCCGCGTCTGTTATTAACTCTTTCACTAGAAGTTTCTGAATAATTTGTTCCCGACATTTCTACTCTATCCGTTGCCAATATGTCACTAATGTTATGTTCTAGTTTGGCTATTACACATCCTCTGTATAATTTAATTTCTCTACCTGTGTTGTTAATAATCATTACTGGAAAGGTTAAGTGTTTATCTAACGATATTATTCCATCCGGAACTTCAAGACCAGGCTCATCAATTACTTCCCTTAGCAATTCAGTGATTCTAACTGTGTGTCCTGCCACATAATATGGGTTTCTCTTCACCTTCGCTTGTATCAAATTAACCGACTGTGGTTTTAACGTCGTGGACATTTTAATTCTAACTAGTGCCGATATATGCATGTCTTCTTCCATATCTACATACACGTCCTTGAATTTTAATTTGTGTAAATCAAAGAGAAGTCTTACTCCGTTTTTTATTAAAAAATCTCTTCCTATAAGCATGTTTCTATTTAAATCTTTCACTACATGAAAAAGATGTCTTATGTTGATCCCCCCTAATTTAAAATTGATCATTGTCTGTCCAATTACTTGTAAATTCTGTCCTGTAACAGAGTGAAGATTATTATGACTCTTAAATATTCTACAATTTCTCATTATTTTATATAAAAAACTTTCTTTAATTACACTAACCTGAGCTCCTGAATCAATTAATGTACGAACTCTATATTTTCCTATTTCTATTATACATGAGCTATGATCTGTTTTATTTTCTGTAAACTGTTTGATTTCATCTAGTTGAAAGTATTCTCTACTCGTCCTACTATGCCTGTTATTAACATATTCTTTAAACCTTGGGACCTTATTATTTTCCCTCCTACTACAGGTCCTATTTAATAGGTAGGGCGCCGGTTTTCCTGCGTTCTTGTACCTGTAAAATTCCTGTGTCTATCTTCAACATTCCTATTCAACCTGCTATTGCCATTTCTACTTTGTGTATTCGACTGGACACGCCTGTTATCACAAAAACGAGAAACATGTCCGCGTTGACCACAAAACCAACAGACTATATTTGTGTTGTTCGTTTTACCTACTGTCTCACTTGTAGGATACCTCATTTGTCTTCTTTCATCATAAGCACTTCTATTACTACCTTGTAACGTCTGTATACCTCCTCTCCTATTCCATCCGAACCTTGTTTGTCCTATCTCCATAGGCTCCTCAATCCTGTCTTCTCGACTAGTTCCTATTTCTCGTCCTGTTCTCAATCTAAATCTACGTCTCAAATTTTCTTCTTGTACCGCAATATCTACAGCTTGTGATAACCTCTCGGGGTTTTCTCTCATCAGCTTAAACTTCAATCCATCGGATTTTATGCCATCTACAAAAATCCCGACTAACATCCTCTCCACCTCCTCTCCTCGTACATTCTGTCCTAAGAATGCTTCTTCAGCCAGGTTAATCAACCTATCGCTGAACAATTGTACCGTCTCTCCAGTGTTTTGTTTAGACTGTCTCAATACCAAAAACGCATGTTGTGGATCCGTTATTTCCGCGTACTTATGGGCCAGGTCGTCTTTGAACTGCTCCCATGTCTCATCTACTCTAGCCTCTAATTTCCTTCGGATATGATCTGAAACCGGTTCTGTTGCTGCCTGATAAGCAAGTCTCATTTTCTCTTCATCTGATGCAGACACCAAATATGCATATTTCTCTATGGAAGTTACCCACTTCTTAAAATCTCTTGCCTGTCCGCTAAACTTAACAATTTCCGTTGCCATTCCTTGTTGTTTCATGACCGTATTAAGTCTATCTATCACAGCACTGTTCCTACCCCCGTCAAAACTTGTGCTAATGAATCTTGTTCCGTCATGCTAAAATATGTCTGTATGCACCAATAAATCAAATTCACATTTGTAACCAGCTAAATTAACAATATGATCGTATTTACTTTATACAATAGAATTGTTCAACTAGTCAAATGTACTTAAAACAATATTTAAAGTTCATCAATTACCCTAATTTGCTCCCGATCCAAGAAAGACGGATTCTTCTACGTTCGTTGTCAGGTAGAATTCAAACGCCAGGAGTCTGTGTTAGTTGAAATGCTCCTCCAATCGATCACGCACTTCAGGTAGTTTCTTCTTCTCAGTAACTTCAACCCCTGGTTGGGTCCCTACCAGCCTTGCACCTTCTATTCACCCGATAACAGGGCACATCAAAGCGACGTCTTGAGAATCGGTGTAATTCAGGAAAGCGATAATTTCAGTAGGTCGGCAGCCCAGTCTGCCTCTCCCACTTTCGAGAGTTCTTTAGCGGTATCGCTGCTGTTAATGAGCTTTTCATTTCTTCTTATTCCTCAAAAAGTCTCAAGGTCAGGATTCTGCGGCTTTTAGTTCGCTCCAGGCAATCTATCTTAACGAGAAGTAGACAACTGCTCTGTTAGTAAAATGTTTCTACTTGATTCGACTTGCCTTGAAGGTTTCTTTTTCCTGAGCCTCTTATTTTAAACGATCCAGAAAAATCTTGCTGGTCTTTCTCACTCTTTTGCTCAGCAAGATGATCACCACTGTACAGCAACTCACACTGGCAAGCCGGCTTTCATAACTCAGGTGACAACGACTGCCTATACATCTAGGATTCTTGATAGCAGCGAGGATTCTGAAAAATATTTACAGACAACCACCCCTAGCCGGGCTTTTGGCTGCTGTAATTCTCACAGACGATGTAGTGGCCATTTTTCCACTTCGCTTTTTCGTTCAACATAAGTATAGAACCGTGCCGTAATTCTGTCTCTGGGTAATCGATGCAAGAAGAACGAGATCCTCAAAACTTTGTATTTACTTCGATGTTCGATCTGGACAGCATATTGTGATTCTGCGACACTCCAAGTTCGTCTCCTGTGTCATGGGCACCAATTTAGTCCTCTGTAACAGCGCACAGATAAATAGGACTAACGAAGTCTTTGTTTGAGTATAAATAGAGATTTATTTCAGCTTGATGACAACTTCTACAACCTTCATACAACATGGCGTCTTCTCTCCTTCAGGCCCAGATGTTGACTGCCTCCTAACAACAAACTACGTCACGACTTGAGCATCTTTCTTCCCATTCCATTCTGATGCTCAAGCGTGCTGTAGCTTTGCCCACCTAACATACACATACTGCTACAAATACTCTACCAAACATGACACAAAATAGAGGAGTGTTCTGTGGAGAGGGACAGTTGGCTTCATGACATAAAAGAATACTCCACCAAACATTACACAAAATAGAGGAATGTATTGTGGAGATGAATAGTTGGCTTCATATCATACAATACTCCACCAAACATTACACAAAATAGAGTGTACCAGAAAGTATGACTTCACAAAAGCATACATACATACATGGTTTCCACCGCATTTGACGACATGCTGGCACAGCTATGTTACTGACACAGTGTGTGAAAAAAGTACATGTGTAGATGAGTGGTATGTTACTTACACTGTATGTGAAAAGAGTACGTTTGTAGACAAGTGAAGTGATGACCATGACAAAGATTACAGGTGTTGCAGATGTGCAAAGACTCACCAGTGTACAAGAACTGATCCTCCTTCTAGTCTTGCTTTGTGTATGAACTTATTGACCTGGGGGAAGAACTTGACAAGGTCTTGATCTGGACAGTCACTGGCCACAATACACAGGTACTCTTTGTCCTAACCATGTAGAGCAAACCAAAACCACAAGCAATCAAGTACTGAAGACAACACAAGCAATCAAGTACTGAAGACAACACAAGCAATCAAGTACTGATGACAACACAAGCAATCAAGATGAGTTGAGGTGAGTCAAGAACCAACATCACAGCACATGGGACATTCCCATACAAGCCCTGTCCTCATTGTCAACAACCAGTGAAAGGTCCCAATACTGATGGTACCAGCTGCAATCTGATTATGTGTCCGTCTGGCCTTTCCTTGGAGAACCAAGTGTCGGGCAGATCTTCTGGCCACTGGCTACCACTGTACTCTCTCCAGAAACTGATGATGTATCTGTTCTTGAAAACTATGCACACAATCTCTTCATAAATTGATGATGTATCTGTTCTTGAAACCTATACACACAATCTCTGCAGAAACTGATGGTGTATCTGTTCTTGAAACCTATATACACAATCTCTGCAGAAATTGATGATGTAACTGTTCTTCAAACCTATACATACAATCTCTGCAGAAATTGATGATATATCTGTTTTTCAAAACTAACACACAATCCCATAGTGCCATGACCAGACCTACCTGACAGTGCAACAATACTGCACCCAGAAGTGCCTACCTGACAGTACAACAATACTGCACCCAGAAGTGCCTACCTGACAGTGCAACAATACTGCACCCAGAAGTGCCCACCTGACAGTGCAACAATACTGCACCCAGAAGTGCCTACCTGACAGTGCAACAATACTGCACCCAGAAGTGCCTACCTGACAGAGCAACAATACTGCACCCAAAAGTGCCTACCTGACAGTGCAACAATACTGCACCTAGAAGTGCCTACCTAAAAGTGCAGCAATACTGCACCCAGAAGTGCCTACCTGACTGCAACAATACTGCACCCAGAAGTGCCTACCTGACAGTGCAACAATACTGCACCTAGAAGTGCCTGACAGTGCAACAATACTGCACCCAGAAGTGCAAATCCAGCCAATTTGTCCACCTGCTCTTTCCCTAAGACACTAGCCTACCTGGGGAAGAGATCCAACGTAGGCTCCCAATCTTAGATTTTGTAACTGAAGGAAGCATGCCACTCTGGATGAAGCATACCTGTCTTCCCCCTGCTTAGCATAATCTGTCAGTCCATTACAATTACGACACAGTTGTGCTTATATCCTCTATACAGTGGAACACCTCTGTAACACTTCCATCTCCATTTTCAGACTAGATGTTGTATCATAGCCAGGTGCTCCTGCGCTAAAAACCGCCCATTAACCTTCGCTGTGAACTCCCAGGCACTTCTTTTGCCCGTAAGCACAAGGACATCCATGTGGATGACTACATCACCTGGGCGCAAAATGTTGTGTATCAACTGTCACACCTGCCATTCAGTGCTGCCTGCTGCCCTGCAGGTTTGACTGGCATTCTGATCCATTCCTCTCCTCTCCCAATGTTTTCAAGCACCTCCCATTCAGTGCTGCCTGCCACCCTGCAGGTTTGACTGGCATTCTGATCCATTCCTCTCCTCTCCCAATGTTTTCAAGCACCTCCCATTCAGTGCTGTCTGCCACCCTGCAGGTTTGACTGGCATTCTGATCCATTCCTCTCCTCTCTCAATGTTTTCAAGCACCTCCCATTCAGTGCTGTCTGCCACCCTGCAGGTTTGACTGGCATTCTGATCCATTCCTCTCCTCTCCCAATGTTTTCAAGCATCTCCCACTTCTGAGATGTATGTTGTCAATATGCTGGACATGGCAGCATAACTCACAATTTAAAAAAAATTGTGTTGCGTATCCCTTACAGGACGTTGCAGTCAGCACCAGCATTTTCAGCTGCTGTTGATGTACTAGGCAAGTGTTACGTTCAGTAGTTTGCCATTGCTTTCTGAATGACCGGCCTCTATACCTTTTTCGAAAAAACCAGCACCGCCGTGTTTCGAACCCGGGTATACGGGCTCACAAACCGCGTTCGCAAGCCCTTAGCCACAGAGACCGGTATAACTCACAATAGTGCCCTGAAATAGGCTAATGAACGCAGATCATTATATATACAGATATAAAAAGGAGACAAACAATGATGATGAATGGACTGAGATGGTAGCATGAAGGAATATCATCAACAGAAATGATCCAGAACACAAAGGATCTGTGGAGATCTAAGGAGAAACCACCATTGTCCGTCCATATTATATTACAAGTTGAGACTCACATCATGAATGTAAATGGCATTAATGCATGCTTCATTCTAGAACCTTTTCCTGACAAGGAAAGTCATGTGCACCAGGTGGCTCCAGACCGCCAGAATCTGACTGACTGCAAAGATTCACAATGTTTGAAGTAGGGACATGAAATGTTTGTACCATGAACATAGGCGGTAAATCAGAGGATATCAAATAACAAATTATAGGACTGAACATTAACATCTTAGGAATGTGTGAGACCAGATAGAAAAGTTCTTCAACTGGCAAAATGGTAAACTATCTTGGAACAGTCATAACATCTGACAGAAGGTTCAAGATGCCTTGTAGAAATTAAACAACAATTACTAAATCAAAATCAAATCAAATCAAATTTATTAGGGTCACAAATTGGGCGCGCAGGCCCGTCTTACATTCGGCCCTTTCAATCACTCGTCTTTCGTTCATCAAGAGCATTATACATTTACATAGGAAGAAAAATAAACATTGTGAAATGAATGTTGTAAACATAAACAAGGCTAATTACCATGTTATGAAGCCCATCTCCCACCTATCCATACATCACCCCACCCACACAACCCCACTTACCCACACACACGCGCACCAAGGGACACATAAACACCCCCACCTACCCACACACACGCACACCAAGGACACATACATACCCCACCAACCGACCCATCCCCCCCACACTGCCCTCACCTGATCCCCCAACCAAAACACACTCACCACCCACAAACATTCCCCCACCAACCCACACATCCCACGCCCATCCACATCTTAACCCACACATCCTCTCCCCACCCACACCTCAAACCACCCATCCCTTAGCCACATCTCCATCGACAACATATTCCCCACCCATGCACACAATCCCCCACAACCCACACATCGCACATTCACTCACACATCCCCAAACCATACACACACATCCCCACCAACTGCCATGTCCCTACCCCCCCCCCCCACCCACACACACACCTCCCTAACCACCCATACATCCCCAATCCACACACACACCCCCACCACCCACATATACAACTTCCACCCACCCACACATGCCTTAACCTAAACCCCCACCACGCAATCCCCCACCCGCACATCACATACACCCCCTACCATGCACTACTCCCAACCCACGCACCACACACACATATATCCCTCACCAACACATCCCCACTTACACACCACACACATATCCCCCACCCAGATACCACACAATATTCCCACCCACACCCACACAGATACCCTTACCCATCCACCCCACATACCCCCACTCACACACCACAAAAATCCCCCACCCACACACACATACCTCACTCACACAATATCCCCAACCAACACACCACACACCTCTCCCCACCCACACACGCATTCCCTACCCGTCCACCAAACACACTCATTCACGCATACATCCTCCACTACGCACTCACACACCCCCACCCACCCACCCCCAACCAAACATCTCTCGATCACAATACCCCTACCCACACACATCCTCCACCCACTCACACATCCCACCCCGACACATACAACTCCCTTACCCACCTACACATCCCTAAGTCACTCACACACCCCCACCCACACATTCCCCATCCACACACACATCTCCCACCCACACACCCCCGCATACTTCAACCAACAACCACAATCCCCTACTCACCCACACATATACCCCACCCATACGCACATTCCCCGCACCCATCACACACATCCCCCACACCACACACTATCCTCCACCCATACCACCACAAACATACCCTCCACCCACACATCATTCACACATCCCCCACCAACACACCGCACACATATCTCAAACCCACACACCATACACTTCTCCCCACCCGCCCTTGCATCCCCAATCCACCCAACACAATCCCCTATCCACACAACCCCGCCTCCCACACATACTTCCTCAAACCATCCACCCATCTCCACCCACATAAACACACATCCCCCGCATCCGTCCCATACACATATCCTCCACCCATACACACATCCCCCACACCCATTCCAACACCCCTACTTTCACCCCCACACATCCATCTACACATCCCACCAACACCCACAAATACCACTACCCACCAAAACCCACATACCCCAACCCATCCAAACGCATACCCCCACCCACTAAGTAGTATCCACTATGACAAAAGAAGCTTTTTTCAAGATGGATAGCATACTCATGACTAGGAAGCTGCAGAATACGGTGTGGGGAAGAGCTAAAGTGCTATACAGAGATAGCACACTCATGACTAGGAATCTGCAGAATACAGTGTGGGGAAGAGTTGAAGTGCTATACAGAGATAGCATACTCATGACTAGGAAGCTGCAGAATACAATGTGGGGAAGAGTTGAAGTGCTATACAGAGATAGCACACTCATGACTAGGAAGCTGCAGAATACAGTGTGGGGAAGAGTTGAAGTGCTATACAGAGATAGCACACTCATGACTAGGAAGCTGCAGAATACAGTGTGAGGAAGAGTTGAAGTGCTATACAGAGATAGCATACTCATGACTGAGAAGCTGCAGAATACAGTGTGGGGAAGAGCTAAAGTGCTATACAGAGATAGCACACTCATGACTAGGAATCTGCAGAATACGGTGTGAGGAAGAGTTGAAGTGCTATACAGAGATAGCATACTCATGACTAGGAAGCTGCAGTGTGGGGAAGAGTTGAAGTGCTATACAGAGCCTACACTGTTGTATGCATGTGAAGCATGGACAATCAGCAGACCAGCTGAGAAACATCTCACAGCAGCAGAACTGTTGATTCTGAGGCAAATGCAAAGAATATCACGGACAGAAAAACAAATGAAGTAATCTTTCAAGAAACATAACAGTACAATGATTAGAGAGACTGACATAGAAACATGACAACAGTACAATGAATAGAGAGACTGACATAGAAACATGACAACAGTACAATGATTAGAGAGACTGACATAAAAACATGACAACAGTACAATGATTACAGAGACTGACATAGAAACATGACAACTGTACAATGATTAGAGAGACTGACATAGAAACATGACAACAGTACAATGATTAGAGAGACTGTCATAGAAACATAACAACTATACAATGATTAGAGAGATTGACAGAGAAACATGACCACGGTACAATGATTAGATAGACTGACAGAGAAACATGACAACTGTACAATGATTAGAGAGACTGGCATAGAAACATGACAACAGTGCAATGATTAGAGAGACTGACAGAGAAACAAGACAACAGTACAATGATTAGAGAGACTGACAGAGAAACAAGACAACAGTACAATGATTAAAGAGACTGACATAGAAACATGACAACTGTACAATGATTAGAGAGACTGACATCGAAACATGACCACGGTACAATGATTAGAGACTGACGTAGAAACTTGACAACAGTACAATGATTAGAGAGACTAACATAGAAAGTCAAGAAAGTTGGGGAATGTTATGTGGAGAAATAAAACTGGAAAACTTAGTGACAACTGGCAGACCTGATGAGAGAAGATCAAGAGGAAGACAAAATGCTGACGACCATATGACATACTTGGTACAAGAACACAGCCATATTCTAGATATTTTATCATGTGATGTGGACCACATCTGTACATGCTTATCAGCAAGGCACATGATGATGATGATGATGATGATGATGATGATGATGATGATGATGATGATGATGATGATGATGATGATGATGATGATGATGATGATGATGATGATGATGATGATGATGAGCATAAAAAGTGTTAGTATTTTGTGTCTGAGTAGACAAGAGGCTCACCGCGAGTATTTTCTTGGCATTGTCATGCACAGACACTATGTGTGTTATATTATTTTCTGTCAGCTGTTTTTCATCTTTAGCATCACGAAAATTCCCAATGTACAAACCAGGCAAAATCTGCAATGAAAGTAAATATCATGTGATATACTTATCTCTCTCTTTCTCTAAGACGGGCCCATGTGCCCAATTTGTTACCCTTTGAAAATAAAGTCAGTTCGTTCTTTGATGCTCCTTTTCTACCTTGTGAATTAATTAGCAGTTTCCAAACAGCATTGAACTGCCATCTCTATTTCTCCAAAACAAAATCTTGAGGGCCATCATACTTACACAAATACACACCTCTTTCTTAGTTCTATAGATCTATCACTCAATGTAGGAGACAAAACTGTTAAATCAGCTGTTATAAATCTAATATGCAATGCAGAGGTGAACAAACACACAGACAATTATCTGTAACAAGATCTGTCATTCAAGATGTGAGTTCACTATGTTCCACAAATAGTTCAGTAATATGGTCTTCTACTCCTCACCATAGATTTCCCATCACCATGCAGTTTCTCCCCTTACGATGCAGTTTCTCAAGACACCATAGATTTCCGATCACTATGCAGTGTCTCCCCCCCCCCCCCCCCCCCACTATGCAGTCTCTCAACTCACCATCCAGTTTCTCAAATCACCATGTAGTTTCTCCCCTCAGTTTCTCCTCTAATCATGCAGTTTCTACCATCACCATGCAGTTTCTCCCTGCAGTTTCTCCCCTCATCATGCAGTTTCTCCCCTCACCATGCAGTTTCTCCCCTCACCATGCAGTTTCTACCATCACCATGCAGTTTCTCTCCTCACCTTGCAGTTTCTCCCCTCACTATGTGGTTTCTCCCCTCACTATGCAGTATCTCCCACCACCATGCATTTTCTCCTATCATCATGCATCTTCTCCCATCACCATGCAGCTTCTCCCTTCACCATGCAGCTTCTCCCCTCACTATGCAGCTTCTCTCTTCACTATGCAGCTTCTCCCCTCACTATGTGGCATCTCCCCTCACCATGCTGCTTCTCCTTTCACCATGCAGCTTCTCCCCTCACTACACGATGTCTCCCCTCACCATGCAGCTTCTCCCATCACCATGCAGTTTCTCACCTCACTTTGCAGTTTCTCCCCTCACTATGCAGTTTCTCCCCTCACTATGCAGTATCTCCCATCACCATGCATTTTCTCCCATCACCATGCAGTATCTCCCATCACCATGCAGTATTTCCCATCACCATGCAGTTTCTTCCATCACCATGCATTTTCTCCCATCACCATGCATTTTCTCCCATCACCATGCATTTTCTTCCATCACCATGCAGTTTCTCCCATCACCATGCAGTTTCTCCCTTCACCATGCAGCTTTTCCCTTCACCATGCAGCTTCTCCCCTCACTATGCAGTATCTCCCCTCACCATGCAGTTTCTCCCATCACCATGCATTTTCTCCCATCACCATGCATTTTCTCCCATCACCATGCAGTTTCTCCCATCACCACGCAGTTTCTCCCCTAACCATGCAGCTTCTCCTTCACCATGCAGCTTCTCTCTTCACCATGCAGTTTCTCCCCTCACTATGCAGTTTCTACCCTCACTATGCAGCTTCTAGCTTCACTATGCAACTTCTCCCCTCACAATGCTGCTTCTCTCTTCACTATGCAGTTTCTCCCCTCACTATGCGATTTCTCCCCTCACTATGCAGTTTTTCCCCTCATTATGCAGTTTTCCCCTCACTATGCAGTTTCTCCAGATACCATTCGGTTTCTCCAGACACCATGCAGCTTCTCCAGATACCATGCAGTTTCTCCAGACACCATGCAGTTTCTCCAGACACCATAGATTCCCCATCACCATGCAGTTTCTCCAGACACCATGCAGCTTCTCCAGATACCGTGCAGTTTCTCCAGATACCATGCAGTTTCTCCAGACACCATGCAGTTTCTTCAAACACCATGCAGTTTCTCCAGACACCATAGATTTCCCATCACCATGCAGTTTCTCCAATCACCATATATTTTCTTCCCTCATCATGCAGTTTCTCCCCTCACCATGCACTTTCTCCAGACACCATAGATTTCCCACCACCATGCAGTTTTGCCAGACACCATAGATTTCCCACTACCATGCAGTTTTGCCAGACACCATAATTCTCCCCTTACCATGGAGTTTCTCCAGACAACTAGTTTCTCTAGTCACCACAGTTGTTCTCCTCATCATGTGGTTTCTCTTGACACCATAGGTTTCCCCATCATAATACAGGTATTCCAGTTAGTTCAGTTATATTGGAGGGATGGGAAACACACCACAGTGTGGCAAACGCAGCCCTGGGGACCAAGTATCTACCAGGATAAGTGGATAATTTTGCAGCTGAGCAGAGCAGGGCACTCCCTTGTCCTTAAAGCCGGAAATGAATATCAAAGGCAGAGGTAGAAGACCCCCATGTGGATGTAGAAGGTAAGGGGAAACCATCATTTTATCTTCCCAAGAATTTATGACTAGTCACATGTCAGAGGCACTGAAACAGCTTTCTCTGGTTACGTGATGAGAAGAGAGGCAGTGGAGAACATTATAACTGTAAAGATTGAGGAAAGAGAGGCAGAGGCCGACCAAGAGAAATGATCCTGGATGGACTGAGATGGTGGCACAGAAGAATATCAGCAGCAGAGTTGATCCAGAACACCAAAGACCAAGATCTGTGGAGAGACATAAATACCTATGCCAGCTGGCATGGCACTTGATGATGATGATATTGGAGATGGCTATGTTGTCATGGAGTAGGTGGTCTTGGAGGACATATTCCACAGCTTGTATGCCCTGTCCACATAGGCATATTTGCATGCATGCATGCACGTATGCACACACACAGAGAGAGAGAGAGAGAGAGAGAGAGAGAGAGAGAGAGAGAGAGAGAGAGAGAGAGAGAGAGAGAGAGAGAGAGAGAGAGAAGAATTTGTGAATTTGTCCAATTTACATTTTGTTGAACAGATGGTGTCTGTACTTGGAAATGGCCAGTTCTTAGCTTGAAGATGATCAACTGGTAAAAGAATGCGTGTAATTCTTGTGAAACGTTAAAAAAAAAGTTTATAGAACTGAATTTTTAAACCAAAAAGTAAATAACACAACACAGAGCTTAATCACTGCTTACTTCGATGACTTTACAATGTATTGAAATCATCAAAGTTCTATAAACAAGCTCAAAGATGCTTGCACGTGTAACTAACCTTATTCATTCCATTACCCATGATGACACTTGCTGCAAATATTTCCTGTAAACTGCGTGTGGCCGTCTTGCTATTCTGTCATCCCAGGCACTCGAGAAGAATAAATGTATATGTTGTCACAAGATGCATGAGCGCCTGATTGGGTAGGCAAACAGGCTAGCCAGATAACAATCCAGTTTGTGGTCAATGACCAGATCAAAGTAGTGGTACTCCCATGGTAGCTACACTTGTTTAGGTCAGAAGTGACCATATACCTGTCAACACCGACAATAAACACAGAGTAAGTCAATAATAAACAAACCAAACAGACATCGTGGTGTCTACGGTCAGCACTATTGCATCTAATGAACACCGATCACTGACTGCCAGGTGCAGAATGTAACCATGAATTGTATCAGACAGTTAATGTAATTCTCCACCTTTAGACCAAGCAGGGACTGGGTTTGCTAGTTTTCTTTTGTATTTTCTGTTTATGAAAATGTTTTAAAACTGTCAGAGTTTAAAAAAGAAAAATTAATTAAAGAAAACTAAAACTAAAGCAATACCAATTTGTGTACAGCACGAGACACTGAACATGTGAAATAGCATCCACGCAAGTGATGGTTTGTCTGTTCTAGCTTAGGAACATGAATGAACTTCCCACTCAGAAGGTGGCAGCATTATGAGTTATGGTATAATCAACAATTTACATTTAAAGCAACATCCCATATACAGTAGCACCCTGTGTTCAGGACTGGTCTCTGAGTGTGCTCTTGCATTTTCTGATTACTGAATCAATGATTTCCATGGGAAATAATGTCGAATCATTTCAGACCTCAAAAGTGACTCTTCACAAGCCATGTTTTGGTGAGAATGTTGACTATTGACACCAGTAAGATAACACGCACAAGCAAGACATGCAAACATGCTAGAAACCCTGGATAGACTGAGGAGTGATGATAGTGTGCAGGAAATCATGTGCATGAGGGAGATGACTGTCTGAGAGAGGTGAAACCTTATGTATAAACATGGGATGTTGATATTTGTAGTGGCTCTTTCCTGCCTTTTTGTTGTGGTAAAGAACATGTTTAGAGCTGACTGTCTCTTCCTAATTTCTACAATTTTCACAGTGTGAAATCACACTGTCAGAGTACATATTGTTGCTTATATTTACAACCACAGTGTGAAATCACATTGTCAGAGTACACACTGTAGCTTCTATTTACAACCAGTGTGAAATCACACTGTCAGAGTACATATTGTTGCTTATATTTACAACCACAGTGTGAAATCACATTGTCAGAGTATACACTGTAGCTTCTATTTACAACCACAGTGTGAAATCACATTGTCAGAGTACACACTGTAGCTTCTATTTACAACCAGTGTGAAATCACATTGTCAGATTACGCACAGTTGCTTATATTTACAACCACAGTGTGAAATCACATTGTCAGAGTATGCACTGTTGCTTATATTTATAACCAGTGTGAAATCACATAATGATTGTACATACTGTTTCTTCTATTTACAACCACAGTGTGAAATCACCTTGTCAGAGTATGCATTGTTGCTTATATTTATAATCAGTGTGAAATCACATTGTCAGAGTACATACTATTGCTTCTATTTACAAACACAGTGTGAAATCACATTATCAGAGTACATACTGTTGCTTATATTTATAACCAGTGTGAAATCACATGATTGTACATACTGTTTCTTCTATTTACAACCACAGTGTACACTCACATAATCATTGTATATACTGTTCCTTCTATTTACAACCACAATGTGAAATCACATTGTCAGAGTACACACTGTTGCTTATATTTATAATCAGTGTGAAATCACATTGTCATTGTACATACAACTTCATCCACCACACACTCTAGCTCTCAACATCTCTGCCTTCCACACAACCTGGTCCCAACTTCATCCACAAAACACTCTAGCTGTCAACATATTCTATAGTGTGTTTTTTTTTTCTTTTGCCCCAACATAAACATCCATATCTCAGTAACCAACTGAGGGAAAATTATGAGATTTAGTATATAACCGTATCATTATGTCCACCCAACAAAAATTTTTTTGTTCTGGAGATTTTACAGCAGATTTCAAAGTTTGTTTATATGCGGTATATAATTTACGGGTCTGAGATGAAATTCATAATTTTAAATGTATTACAGCGTAGCCAGACAATCAGCGCTCAATGCTGAATATTGTACGTGTTTTGAAGGGATTGGCCTTTGCCAACTACCCACGTTGTTCAAACTAAGACTGTTCAGAGGTGTCTCAAAATGTGGGTTATTTCATGAAACCTGATTAATATGTTGTTTTTTGTTTTTTTTTAAATCTTACCACTTATCGCTAACATTGAAATGTGTGAATATTTTTCAATGGGATTTAATGCAAAATTGTACACTTCAAAGAATCGCTATGAAGTTGTACACATATTTTGTCAAGAAGCTGATCGCAGGAAACTATTTTATACTATTACAAATTCCGAAAAAAGAACAGTGCATGCATTGGGTTTGAGTAAACGGTAATTTCGTCGATGGGTGCAAGAATCTGGAATTAAACCACCACGCAATAACAAAACGGTAGGTAGAAAGATTATTGTAGACAGCTTTGACAAAGATGTCATAAGGCGAGCTATTATAAAAATGCTTTAAAAAGTCGCTTAATATTACGACAGGGTCGACTTCATTGCACCGGGTTCTATCCCATATGGCTCGGTCTCTTTCCGCAGCGCGGAAAGCATCGCACAAAGCACGAACTCCGCAGCTCTAGCGACGACCCACAGAAGTCTCCGAAAAATTTAACTCGTGAACCGAAGGATGCGGCCCGGAATCGAACCCACGACCTTTGGAGCCCGAGTCAAAAGGCTTGACCACTTCGCCACGGAGACTCCTAAAATTATAAACATTTTGGATTTTATATCCAGGATTATCCAGCATTATAAAAATGCTGGATGCCAAAGAAACAGTGACTGTAAGAAAACTTAGGGTTTGGTTCAGAAAGAACAATAGCATAGAGCTATCCAAAACAACTTTGTGGAAAATTATAAGGACATTATCTTCACTATTTGAAAGTACAAGGGCGGTAGAAATAATCTTTGCGAGCAACCGCATTTAGGAGCCATGAGAAGCAGATACCTACGTGAAATAAGGGAAATGCGCAAAGAAAATTATGGCATAGTGTGTTTGGATGAAATGTGGATCAATGCGCACCACACAAGTGATAAGGAATGGCAATCAGTGGATGGACAGATAAAGCGATATGTGCCCAGTAGTATAGGACAGCTTTTGGTCATGGCCCATGCTGGTAATACGCATAATGGCTTACAACAGAATGCTGGGCTCGTGTTCGTATCAAAGCATACAGACAATAGGGATTATCATAATAAGATGAATGGTAATGTATTTAGAGATTGGCTCGAGAATACTGTGCTTCCATCCCTAGATAGACCGTCGTGTCCAATTATGGACAATGCATGATATCAATGTTGTTGCCCAAGAAGACAAAATACCTACAGCATCGAGCACAAAGGGAGCAATAAAGATATGACTCCGAATGGAAAACATACCATTTCCAGAAACGTATTTCTAGCTAGAATTGTTGTCCCTTGTAAAACAGACGCCAAAAAGCAAGAAATATCAAATCGACAAGTTGATAGAAGAGCATCGTCATGGGTGCTTGAGACTTCCGCCGTACCATTCTCATTTTAACCCTATAGAACTTGTGTGGGCTAAAATTAAAGGACAGGTGGCAGCTGACAATACTATATTCAGATTGTCTGACGTCAGGATACTAATCCAGTCCACGCTATTAAATATTGATAAAAGTTACTGGAAAAATGTGAGAACCATGTGTTGAAAGAGGAAGAGGATTATTGGAGAAAGGATGGATTGAATTTTATGCAACCGAGAGCAGTCATCAACCTACTGGAATCATCCGACACAAATTAAGGTCTGAGCAGATCGCAGACCTTAATCCATGTGCACACCAACTGGGATATTTTGCTACAAATATTCAGAAGAATTGCAGGCCCTAAACATTACAGCATCAGCATAATGTCAATGGCAACAGTTTGTATTCCACAGTGATGAATGTTCAATTCCGCAAGCCCTCAGCGGTGACAAACAACTGTATTGAAAAAAAAAAAATGCACACACACACACACACTAAACACATTGAATACCAACAGAAGAAACTGACATATTGTGGCATAACAAGAAACGTGAGAGCAAACACGTTGCCAAATTAGGGGACAACACACGTGCATACGAATCAATCTATAAACTTCAATGAAAAGAGGACCAACATCTTGGTCGTTAAGAAGAAAGCCCACTACAGAGACACTGACAACTATTTTCATAGTGCAAAACAGGTAATCATGTTCCGTCTCTGAACGGTAAACAGCAGAGTAGACAATCTTTCAGGAAGACTCAAAGCGGGTCTGTCACCCATGTGTATGTGTGAACAAACTACACAGACAGCTGAAACAGATCCTAAAAAATGGAAACATGATGACTAAATTGCAGTATCATTTCTGGTCACTCCATACGCACATTAACGCACAGCTATTTGGAAGCTTTCATGAACTCAATATAAAAAGCTAACACGAATACTTGTGTACACATTATTAACCAGCAGCTGAAGAAACAAGAAGGAAATGAAAAATAAGGTAAGAAATATATTCCTTCTACTTTGCTGCCAATTTACAAATTATTTACCCCATGCCTCTGTAAATTCTCTGTCTTTACTAATATTACACATTGCACCCCTCTTGGGATTCTCCGTGGTGAAGTGGTCAAGCCGTCTGACTCGGGCTCTGAAGGTTGTATGTTCGATTACTGTCCGCGCCCTTCATTTCACGAGTGCATTTTTTTTTAGACTCCCGAGGGTTGTCACTGGAGGTACGGAGTTCGCGCTTTGTGCGACGCTTTCCGCACTGCGGAAAGAAACTACTGAGCCATATGGGGTAAAAACCCGGTGCAATGCAGCCAACCCTGTCGATTTTAAGCTACTTCTTTCATTGCACCCACTCCCATACGAATCCGGATATGCCTTGTGTGTGATCTGAATTGGCAGGGCTTTCATTACTGTAAACATAAATTTGTTAGCGAGAAATCACTAGTTGTTTAGCAAAACATCAAAGAAATGTCGCCGCTTTCGATGATTTAAGTTGTTTTTGGACCTATCAAAGACATATTCCTTATGTGGGGGTAAATATAAGACGGCTGGAAAAATTTCATAACGATGCAACAGACAGTTTTTAAAATAATTGATCGTGAATGAAGGCATTCTTTGCGGGACATACTATAGCTCTCAACATCTCTGCCTTCCACACAACATGGTCCCAACTTCATCCACAACACACTCTAGCTGTCAACATATTATAGCTCTCAATATCTCTGCCTTCCACACAACCTGGTCCCAACTTCACCCACAACACACTCTAGCTGTCAACATATTCTAGCTCTCAACATCTCTGCCCTTCACACAATCTGGTCCCAACTTCACCCACAACACACTCTAGCTGTCAACATATTCTAGCTCTCAACATCTCTGCCCTTCACACAACCTGGTCCCAACTTCACCCACAACACACTCTAGCTGTCAACATATTCTGGCTCTTAACATCTCTGCCTTCCACACAATCTGACCCTAATTCCTCCCAAGCAAAGTTCAATATCCTCAGAGAAACTCCATCCCATACTGTATCAAGTATCCTTCCACAAGAGACGATGCTGAATGGCTTCCCAATATTCTCTCAGGATGATGCTTCAGTCTGTTCTGTGCAACTGGAACCTTGTGTAGTTTGTACAGCTAGCAATGATCTTCTAATCCATGGGTTGGATTTACAGGGCAAGTGTTAGGGGGCTAATAGTTTTGTTTTCGTGAAGCTGTACTCCCAGTCAAATCTGCAAGTCCTGGAGAGGCGTGTGCCTGTTTCTGTCCAAGAGTGTGTGTGCTTACCAATGCAGTGCATGCAGACATATATATATATGTGTATAATGGCATTGTTCAAGGGCAACAGAGCCTTTAATGGTCAACTGTTTTGAAACATCACTAGACAACTGTTTTCCATTAAGCCACATTAACATAAGTTGTCTGCACACTCATTTGGCTGCGTCCTATGTTCACAAGCAATTAACTCCTGTCACCACATGATTGACTGATTGATTGATTGATTTATTGATTGATTGATTTAGGAACCAACATCACAGCATTCGGGACATTCCCATAAGCGCTACGTCCCCATCCTCAGCAGCCAGCGAAGAGTTCTAACACCAATAGTACCAGTAGCTGATTATATGTCCGTCTTGCCTGTCATCTGAGCGTCGAGCATCGGCCAGATCCCCTCGTCACTCCTCGCATATTTGTCCTTTTTTTTTTTTTTAAATTCGGTTATAGTTCTTAAGTTGTCCATTTTTTTGGTTCTTGTTTTGCTTTTTTGGCACTTGTGGCCATGATCACTAATCTTCTTCTTCTTCAGCTTTCCGAGCCATTGAGGTTCTTTGCTGCATTCGTCTCTCTGGTGGACCTTCTCTTGCCAGTCGTTGATTCCAAGTGCTTGTAGGTCTGTACATGTATTATCTCTCCACCGTCTTCTTGGTCTACCTCGGGGTCTACAGTCATTTATTTCCTGAGTGTAAGCGAGTTTTGTCTCCCTATTATCTTCCATTCTTTCTATATGCCCCAGCCATTGTAGTCTATTAGCCTTCACGATACCAGTGATTAGCGGTGACTTAAACAGATCATAAATGTCTTTGTTACTTCTTCTTTTCCACTCTCCACTTTGTGTATCCCTAATGGGTCCAAAGATGCGTCTTAAAATTTTGTTCTCAAAGGTTTGTAACAAGGCTTCGTCTCCTTTCGTTGTACTCCAGGTTTCAGAGCCATACAGCACAACTGGTCTGATCAGTGTTTTGTATATTGTGATTTTGGTGTTACGAGATAGCGCCTTTGATTTTAGTAGATGTTGTAGTGCATAGTATATCTTATTTCCAGAGTTGATTCTAGTTTGTATTTCTTCCCTTATGATGTTGGAGCAGTTGAAGATTGTACCCAGGTATTTGTATGTTTCCTTTCTTTTAATGGTCATATTATCTATTTGTATGTGGCCAGAGTTTTTAGCCATCCCGTCTCTTGAAATTACCATATATTCTGTCTTATCTTGGTTGATAACCAACCCCATCTGTTGGGCTTTTGCCTTTAAGTGAGTCAATATTTCCAATGTCTTTTATTCACTTTGCCCTATAATATCTATATCATCTGCATAACCAAGCAGCTTGGATGTTCCTCCAATATCACATTCCTCCTTTATCTTCCTTGCAACTTTCTCTAGAGCCAGATTGAAGAGTAGCGGCGATAGTGCATCACCCTGTTTCAAGCCAGATGTTATTTGGAAGGGGTCTGATTTCCTGCCTTTATATGTTACTACTATATTATAAGTATCTTCCATGCATAGTCTGGTCATGTCGATTAACTTCCTTGGTATTCCAAATTCCTGCATAGCATTCCATAGACTATTCCTATGGACACATTATCATAAGCCTTTTTAAAATCCACGAATAATATGTGAGCAACAACTGTAATATCAGCATAAATTTGTGTTAGTTGTATGAGAAACTGCTGGACTTTACATTTTAATACATGAAACCTGAACAGAGAGAGAGAGAGAGAGAGAGAGAGAGAGAGAGAGAGAGAGAGAGAGAGAGAGAGAGAGAGAGAGAGAGAGAGAGAGAGAGAGAGAGAGAGAGAGAGAGAGAGAGAGAGAGCACATGAGAGAGAGAGAGCACATGAGAGAGAGAGCACATGAGAGAAAGATAGCACATGAGAGAGAGAGAGCACATGAGAGAGAGAGAGCACATGAGAGAGAGAGAGAGAGCACATGAGAGAGAGAGCACATGAGAGAGAGAGAGCACATGAGAGAGAGCACATGAGAGAGAGAGAGCACATGAGAGAGAGCACATGAGAGAGAGACAGCACATGAGAGAGAGAGCACATGAGAGAGAGAGCACATGAGAGAGAGAGCACATGAGAGAGAGAGCACATGAGAGAGAGAGAGCACATGAGAGAGAGAGCACATGAGAGAGAAAGCACATGAGAGAGAGCACATGAGAGAGAGAGCACATGAGAGAGAGAGCACATGAGAGAGAGAGCACATGAGAGAGAGAGCACATGAGAGAGAGAGAGAGCACATGAGAGAGAGAGAGCACATGAGAGAGAGAGAGCACATGAGAGAGAGCACATGAGAGAGAGAGAGCACATGAGAGAGAGACAGCACATGAGAGATGGAGAGAGAGAGAGAGAGCACATGAGAGAGAGCACATGAGATAGAGTGCATATGAGAGAGAGAGCACATGAGAGAGAGAGAGAGAGTGAGAGCACATGAGAGAGAGAGCACATAAGAGAGAGAGAGCACATGAGAGAGAGCACATGAGAGAGAGCACATGAGAGAGAGTGCACATAAGAGAGAGAGAGAGCAAGAGAGAGCATGAGAGAGAGAGCACATGAGAGAGAGAGAGTGCACATAAGAGAGAGAGAGAGAGCATGAGAGAGAGAGAGCACATGAGAGAGAGAGAGCACATGAGTGAGAGAGAGAGAGCACATGAGAGAGAGAGAGAGAGAGAGCGAGAGAGAGGGAGAAAGAGAGGGAGAGAGAGAGCACATGAGAGAGAAAAAGAGAGAACGAACGAACGAACGAACAGACTTTATTTTCAAAGGGTAACAAATTGGGCACGCAGGCCCGTCTTACATTCGGCCCTTCCAATCACTCATCTTTCTTTCATGAACAGTGCATAGGAAAAAAACATTGTCACATGAATTTTGTAAACATAAACAATGCATATTACTATGTTATAAGACACATCCACCACCCACCCACACATCCCCCATTCACTCCAACTCCCCCACCCAACCACACACACATACAATACATTCCCCCACCCATCCACCACATCCCTACACATCTCCCCACCCACACACACCTCTCATCCACCACACATCCCATCCACCCACACCCCAAGCACACATACATTCAATAACCCACACATCCCCCACCTACACACATCTCCCCACCAACTCACATATCCTTTACCCGTCCCATTTCCCACCAACAATCACTCACCCAATATCCTCGTCCACCCACACACCTCCAACCACCCAACCAAACACACATTCCTCAGCCACACACACATCTCCCCGTCAACTCACATATTCCACACCTACCCACACACAAATTCCGCACACACCCACATAATCTCCCATCTCCCCCAGCCCACTCACTTATCCCGAGCCCACACCTACAAAACATCCCCCACCATCTCCTAACCTGCACACACTCACCCACCCCACATATCCTCTACCCACCCACCCATCCCCCAACCAAACATCCCTTAAACCACACACCCTTACTCATATACAATCACCCACCCACACATCCTCTACCCAACCACACATCCTCCACCAACCACACATCCTCCATCCACCCATTCCCCCAGCCACACATCCCTTAACCACACACCCTTACCAATATACACACATCCCCACCCACGCACAATCTCCCCACCCATACAAACATCCCTCACACACCTCCCCACCCACCCAACACATTCCCCATTCACAAACACACACCTCCCATCCACGCACACACAACCCATACATTCATCCCCTCACACATCCCTCAACCACTAACACCCACACATCCCTTACCCACTCAATCAACACATACATCTCCTATCAACCCACCCATACTCACACATTCCAACCACCCATCTAAGCAAACATCCCCCACCCTCACACACATCATTCACCCACCCACAAACCCAACCACACCTTCACCCACCCACCACAAAACATCATTTATCCACACCCAGCTCCCCTCCCACACAATACCACACCCACACACATCCCAAAGACACATCCCTCACCCACACACACATCTATCCACACATCTCCTACCCATCCACACATCCCCCAACTACAGTCACCCTCACTACCCACACATACATCCTCCACCCAGCCACACACACCCCCACCCAGCCAGACATAAGAAGAGCATGAGAGAGAGAGCACATGAGAGAGAGTGCACATAAGAGAGAGCATGAGAGAGAGAGAGAGCACATGAGAGAGAGAGCAAGAGAGGGAGAGAAAGAGAGAGAGCACACGAGAGAGAAAGAGAGAGAGAGAGAGAGAGAGAGAGAGAGAGAGAGAGAGAGAGAGAGAGAGAGAGAGAGAGAGAGAGAGAGAGAGAGAATGAGAGACTGCAGGTACCAAACTGAACATATCTTCGTCTACTTGAACAATTGACAATATTTTTGTCACTTTAAATTAACAACTTATACTTACTATCGGCAATGATGTTTTCTACCTTAGTAAAGTTATTTTTGTTCAGGTAATAATAACAGATGATAGCCCAAGAGGGCTTCAAATGAAAACCTTAAATATTTTTTTTGGGTGAATATATTCTGAACAAGTAAAGAACAACTGTATCATTTTACGATGTAGTCACCACTGAATTCAATGGAAATCCTCCAGCGCCAATAAAATGCTTAGATTCTTGTAGAAAAAAATTATCTTGGTTGCGTGTATAATCACTCAGGCACCACCTGCTGTACTTCTTCATTGGATCGAAAAGTCTTTCCTCCCAATGACTCTTTGAGTTGTCCAAACAGGTAGAAATCACTTGGGACTAGGTCTGGCGAGTATGGGGGAGGATGTACACACTGAAAGTGGAGGCCTTCGATGGTTTCAACCGTTCCACAGGAGGTATGGGGTTGAGAATTGTCATGTCATGTCTTTACTCAGAAGATGATTCCCAAGAAGATCTGTACACGTATTACTGGTGACAGTTTTCCATCTTGGCATGTAGTGCTCTAAAATAACGACTTGTTCATCCAAAAAAAAGCATAACCTTCCCTGCAGATAGCTGGATGTAAAACTTCTTTGGTTTCAGTAAGGAGGGATGGCGTGATTCCTCGCCGCTCTCTTCATTTCCGGCTCATGATAGTGAATCTTCACTAACAATTCTTGATAGGAAACCATCACCTTCTGCTTCTAAGCACTGCAAATGTTCTTGACAAGCATCAATGTGTCATTTCAACTATGGAGTAAGCTGTCATGACACCCACCTTGCAGTACTGTAGCACATCATGGATGATGTGGTGTGCTGAACCGACTGATGTCAAGATGTGCGGCAATGCCACTCACAATCATCAGTTGGCGGTTTTCCTGTAAGAGGTCTTCAATGGCTTCTATCCACTATGGGATCACTACTCTGTGTGCCTGACTCGGTCGTGAACAGCCTGTCACAGAAGTCACACCGTTTAGGCACTTCCTACTCCACTCATACACTTGTTGGACTGACAGGCATGCATTACCATACTGGACATTCATTCGCTGATGAATTTCTATAGGTTTAACAACTTCACTTGTCAAAAAATGGTTAACAGAACACTGCTCCTCTTTGGTGCATGTCAAAAATGGGGTGACCATCTTTAAACAGTCCTTATGACATCACCTGTTAATTGGCCCTGTGATGTCATGAGCTTAATACTCTTGACATTCTTAACAACAATATTGACAGGTTAAATGAAAATGGCGGGATTAATGTAATTTCTATCACACTTTTAAGGTTTTCATGTGAAGCCCCTCGCATATTATTATTATTATTATTATCATTATATAATTTATAGACATGGTTACCCATACCATTCATAATATCACTCAGGTAGAAGGTCTGTCATTACAGTATTAATTGATTGCCTGCCGGAGACCGAATGGTCGGTTCTAGAGCCCAAATTTGGTACCCAAAAACCAATTCATCGGTTCCGTATATATAGTGCTCTAATTGGTCCGTTTCTCCGTTTTAGTCCACAATTTTTAGTGTCCCATTGAATTCAACTTCACAAGAAAAGATTTCCTTTCCATTCGTGTGCACAATCACGCTTGGCCAACAAGATTAATACGCATGGCATGAGATTCCAAATGATTGTTGTGATTCGAAATTCGAAGTGGTTCTGGACCTCATATATTTTAATAAAATTACCGTTTTAAACAGTTTTATATTATAGTTGTTGTGATGTAAAGGACTTTGTGAAAGATTCTAAAATGAACCTGTGCAGTTGTCAGATAATTATTTAGAAGACGGTCATAATATTTTAAAAAATCTAACAGTGAAATTTACTAAGAATATGATGGCTTTTCCATTTTATGTGAAAATTATGTGCTTCATAATTTGATGATTTCATTGTGGTTTATTTGTGTTATGGAGCAGTTCTTGTGATATTCTTGAACACAACTGGTGTGTGTAACATAATTCACTAAATTTAACTGGATTAGCGGCTTCAGATAGAAAATAACGCCTTGGTAAGTGAATTTTTTTCATAATTTTTAACACTTTAATTTCAATTGTTATTACTAAAACTCTCATTATTGTCATAATATTTGTAACCTATCAATTAGTTATTAACACTGTCAGATTCCCTGTGCAATTCTCTTTAATTTGATATGTAATACAATGCATCTGCTACCATTTTAACCATTTTAAAAGCATTATTGTGACAAACCCCTACTTCAAATTTTCTGCCTTGAATTTCTGTTTGGGTATGACCACTTTTTTGTTTGGCAGGCAATCAGTTAATTAATAGTCATATTTTGGGAGAACTATGTTTATTTTCTAACACCCATTTCCTCCAATTAACCGAATTTGCAGTGGTGACAGTGGGATTTTGATTTTGATCATCAGTTCCTAATTTAGTTCCACTAAAAGCCAAATTGATTTTATATTAACAAGAAATAACAGAAAGGAAATATATTAGATGCAAGAGCAGTGCCCAATTTCAGTAAAAACACAGATCATAAAGCAGTCGTTGCCACAATAAGAACCATTAGAAGAAGAAAACAAAGAGCAGGAAAATACATGCCATGCGAATCAGTAAACTTAAAAAACCTTAAAGACGAGGCAGTAAGGGAAAATTATGAGAAAGAACTAACTGAACTCTTTGTAAAATTACCTACGGAAAGAAAAACAGTGGAAGAAGAATGGGAGATGTTCAAATCAAGCATTTTAAATACTGCAAAAATAACATGCGGAACCACGAAAAAACGCAAAACACGGATAAAGAAAATAACAAGTTGGTGGAACGCAGAAGTAAAGAAAGCGGTAAAAGAAAAAAAGGAAAAATATAAAAAGTGGTTGAAGAGCAAACAGGAATGTGATTACAGAGAATACAGAATAGCGAGAAGACATGTGAGTAGAATAGTAAAGAGGGAAAAACAAAAAGACTGGGAAGAGTATGGAGAAACCCTAAATAAAAACTACAAGGAGGCAACCAGAAACTTCTACAAAAAGATAAGTGCAATGCGAACCAGAGGAGAACCCTTTGACCCAACTGAAATAATTAACAGCGAAAATGGAGAACCAATAAGTGAACAAAAACAGATCCTAATAAGATGGAAGCAGTATTTCGAACAACTTCTCAACATCCCATCAGATGTCACAGGAATTCAAGAGACCTACACAGATGTCACCGAGGAACTAGAACCAGACATACTAAAAGAAGAAATTATAGAAGCCATCAGATTAGCCCCATTAAACAAATCACCAGGACAGGATGAAATACTAAATGAACTAATTAAAGCAGCAAGGGAAGTAGTAACAGCTTGGCTACATAGACTATTCAACCATGTTTGGGTAGAACAACAGACACCACGAGACTGGGGAAACGCCATAATTATCCCAATTTGGAAAAACAAAGGCAGCAAAAGAGATTGCACACAATACAGAGGCATTTCACTGTTGAGTCATACTGGGAAAATATTTTGCAAAATTCTTGAAAAAAGATTACGAACTACTTTAGAACCCCAGCTAAGCGAAACGCAGCTTGGATTTAGGAAAAACAAAGGATGCACAGACGCCATTTTTGCTCTTAGACAACTTATAGAAAAATCAATTGAATTCAATGAAACACTCTACTTAGCCTTTGTCGACCAAGAAAAGGCATTTGATAGGGTTGATAGAAACAAGCTGTGGGAAATCCTTAAACAATATGGAGTGAGTACACATCTAACAAACCTATGTAGAAGCTTATACAACAACAGTGAATGCATAGTGAGAGCAACTGGAGGAACACTCAGAACCCTTCACCATAAGATCTGGAGTACGACAAGGTTGTGTCCTGTCCCCTCTCTTGTTCATAACATATATAGACAACATATGTAAAGAAACCAGCCAAGCAGAGACAGCAAGAATACCGCATGACGAGAACACAGAAGAAGAACCATCTGCAAATCTAACCATTAGAGAATTCCTGTTTGCGGACGACCAAGCACTAATAGCAAAATCAGAAGCTGAATTACAAGACCACATGAATAGTCTAAACGAAATGTGTAGGGAACATAACATGAAAATTAGCACAAGCAAAACAGAGGTAATGACTATAACTAAAGAAGAACAAACAGCAACAATTCACCTAAACGAACATCCCTTGAAACAAGTAAAGAGCTTCAAGTACCTAGGAAGTATAATATCATCAAATGGCAGATCAGAAGACGAGATCGAAAATAGGTGCAATAAGGCAAATCAACTCATTGGACAAATGGCACCAATACTAAAGAACAAACATGTATCAATAACTACTAAGAAAGCACTTTACAACACAATCTTCCTACCAACTCTGTGCTACCAATGCCAAACCTGGACAATGACAGAAAAAGAGAAAAGAAAAATCACAACAACAGAAATGAGGTTCCTGAGAAGAATACTCAACGTATCAAGAAGAGATAAGATCAGAAATGAAGAAATCAGGACTAAAGTGGGGGTTAAAGCTGCTCTAGATTTTATTAGAAAGCAGCAAGTCAAATGGTTTGGCCATGCAAGTAGGCTACCAGTCAACAGCATGCCACAACAAGCAATGATGTACAGACCAGATGGAAACAGAGGAAGAGGCCGACCACGTAAACGTTGGACTGAGGGAATAACAGAATCCATGGGAATGTCGATATACGAAGCCCATAACCGGGCACTCTCACGAAGTTTATACTTCACCTCGACACCGCAAGGTACAAGAAGAACATGATGAGATGAGATGAGATGAGATGAGTTCCTAATTCAACTAATTGGTCATAACTATAACTATAACATACAGTGCGATACACAAACTTTGTGACAAAGTAGTAATAATACTATTAGTAATAGTAATTAATAATATAGATTTATAGTATAGTAAGTAAGTAGCGCCGGTCTCCGTGGCTAAGAGCTTGCGGACGCGATTCGTGAGCCCGCTTATCTGCGTTTTAAACGCCGTAAACGCCGTTTACAACACAGCTGCGACCGAATTTGGCAGCAGACCGGATCGCGCTGTTTTGGTATGTGAGTTGGTCGATCAGAAAGCAATGGCAAACTACTGAACGTAAACTTGCCAAGACATCAATAACAGCAGTAAAATGTTGGTGTTGACAGCGATGTCCTGTAAATACTAAAATATATATACGGGGTAAAAAAAAAAAAAAAAAGTAGCAGTAGCGCTGATTTCATTCACTTCAAACGATTGCAATGCACATTTAGATGCTAGCTAGTTTAAGACGGTTACAATCCGAAATTCTCCAACTTCTTAGAGAATCTATTTTGCTGCAACTGTTCAAACGTGCATGTAGTATAAACACCAGCAACCGTAAACATTAGCCAACATAAATGCACCACATCCACCTACCCTCTCGATGGCGTTCTTGTCGTCCATCGTCTGCAAACGAGTTGTCGGACTTGGGTAGGCCACTTCCGGCCACCGTCCGTGCTTTCCACATTCCACAGTCCTGGGCTGTTTTAAGTTTTAACTCTCATAGGCAGAGCATTCTCTCATTTAGGCACATAATTATGTGTTAACTCTTATAGACAGAGACTTTTGTTTTAACTTTCGTATGCAGAGACTTCTGTTTTAACCCTCATAAGCATAAAATTCTCTCAAAGGCCAAGAATTGTGTTTTAACTCTCATAAGTAGAGACTTTTTGTTATAACCAACTCTCATAATTAATTATATTATATGCAGAGAATTCCGTTTTAACTATCATATGTTGAGAACTATGTTTTAATTCACACAGATAAAGAACTCTGATTTAACCCACACATACAGATAATTTTATTTTAACTCACCTAGGAAGAGAATTCTGTTTTAACTCACACATTCAGAGAATACTGTTTTAACTCACACATACAGCATTTTTTTTAAAACTTACATAGGCAGAGAATTCTACTTTAATTCACATAGGCAGATAATTCTTTTAACTCATATAGGCAGAGAATAATGTTTTAACTCACACAGACAGAGCATTTCTTTAAAACGCACAGGCAGAAAATTTTGCTTTAATTCACATAGGTAGAGAATAATGTTTTAACGCACATAGGCAGAGAATAGTGTTTTAACTCACACAGGCAGAGAATTCAGTTTTAATTCACATAAGATTCTCACATGCAGAAGCCATAATAGTTAATCTGCATAGGTCAGTTTTGAGAAAACAGAAAGACATGATACTCAGTTTAAAATTACCGTGGTAGACAATCAACATTACTGTGCGAACATGTGTATATTTCAGCTTGAAGGATTTATCTAGTTATTTACTTTACGTTGTGTGAATTATGCAGTATGTACCTGACGAGATGCAGCGAAATATGCCAGGCAATAAATCATGGGATCTATTGTTTATGTCTTCATCATTCAAGTTAACTCACATAAGTAAATCTGGGTATGTATGATTTTGTATGAGTTAATTGCTCAAATGTACCCGGGAGGAATGGCTTTGACTTATGTTGTCCTAATCTAACCGGAACAGACCGGGGGTGAGTCACGTTGTGATTGTATGCAAACTAACAGGAAAGTAGTCTGGCCACGGCCAACTCCATTCCACCAAACTGATTACAGGGATGTCATCAACTTGACACCAACTACCACTTCTGTTAGAGACATTCTCTTGGAGGTCTGAGTGCGAACATAGATGACGAATAAGATCACCCTCTCCCTATCCTCGGGTAGTGCGTGGAGTCTAGCCCTCTCGGATAAGAACTGTAAATCAAGTGCTCTCGTGTGCACAATCTTAGAGTTGGAATCGGAACGGATAGGCAGACTAGACCGCGTGAATTCCGGTGTAATAATTAGTAATATGGCCGCGGGTATGTTTATGTTTATTGTCCAGTGATAAAAACTCTGCCGTGGAGCAAGCATGACAGGGGGTTTCTAATGTTCAGAAGCGGTGTCCCTTGACAGAAAGTTTCGACCCTTTACCTACTTGATACTCTCGGGGGGGGGGGGGGGGGGGGGGGGGCGCTAGGGTTATGACACCGGGTGTCTTTCTCCTGCTGTAAGTTCAAGACGTTCGGTCTTTTGCGCTTTCCTTGCGCTACCTTGCGTTGCTCCGTGTTCCATACCTGGTAAATTTCTGCGCCCAAGCCATCCGTCCCTCAGGGAGGAGAGCCTTGTGCACTCGGTGCTTCGTGCCCTTACACAAATCCTGGCACCTCTGACCGTGGGAAGCCTTCTTCCTCCCATACCATTGCCTGTATGGCCTCCACGCCGACACTTGCTATGCGACAACGTTCGTCTTCGTTGTCATGTTCCTCCTTCGTACCCCGTTCATGGCACCACCCTCTGGGAAACCGGCTCTTCGTCTGGGTTCCTCGACATCTCTCTCTCTCTCTCTCTCTCTCTCTCTCTCTCTCTCTCTCTCTCTCTCTCTCTCTCTCTCTCTCTTGGTCTTTGCTGTGGAGTGCGATCCTCGCAAGACAACTACCAGTTCGATTTCAGCCGACATTTGCATGATATGGCGATTGCTACCATATGGCGATTCCCCCCCCCCCCTTCCACACACTGAACAGTCCCGTTCTCAGATGCACTGTCCTCGCTCGGAGGGTTGGCTGTGGAGTCGATACGAGGCAGTAAAAGTTCTAGCTCTTATTGGGAGATTGGTTCCGATGTTAGTTGTCCTGCAGTTACAGACAGACATGTTACTATATTATTGTAGGGATTCGTCTCACTCTGTGTTCCGCATGTTCCACAGCCAGAACAAGGCCTTTTCGGCTGCCTTACCAAGTTGTTTCTGTGCCCGCATTTTTGCTTGTCCTTTGATGCTCAACTGTTTTATAACGTCATACGTGGAGTGGGGAATTAGACCTCTTGTGCTTACACCATGGCGAATAGCCTGACAGTGTACCATTCCTGTCTCAGACTTACGACCATGTCATTGTACTTCTGTCCATCTTGTGTGTGCTACTTCTCGATTTTCGATTCATATGAAACAGTCATCTCAATCAATGTTAGCCGCTTAGCCGACGAGGAGTGAAGTACAATGTCAGGTCGCAATCGAAACTGTTGGATCACAGTCAGGTACGCGCCATGGCCCTTCAGATCAACAGTCAGTTCCCAGTCATCCGCACCATCGAGGATGGACAGTAAGTCAGCAGCGCAGTCTTCCTTGTCTCTATGTTGCTGTCCAGCTCTGACGAAGTAAATCCGCATCGGATCCGCTCTGACTTCGCTGTTAGCCGGCATTCTAGCTTCATCCACTTACTGAGTAATCTGAATGTGAAATTAGTCATGCCTCACATCAAATTATAGAGTAATCCCAATGTGAAACCAAAGTCAAGCTTCACCATCCAGTTAAAGAGTAATAACAATGTGAAACCAAAGCCGTATTTTACTACCCAGTCATCGAGTAGGCTACTCCCAGTGTGAAACTAGTCATGTTTCACCTCCAGTTATAGAGTAATTCTAATGTGAATCCAGTCATGCTTCACCATCCAGTTATAGAGTATTCCCAATGTGAAACCAAATCTCAGTGTGCACCAAATTATCTTTTACCGTCCAGTAATAAGCATAATCTCAGTGTGTGCCAAAGTTATCCTTTACCACCCAGTTATAAATTAACCTCTACTATCCCAGATCTGTAAACACGACTTGTGGGTAATATGATATGATCTCGCGATAAATGAATATAATTACTAATCTCTCGCAGAGGTCAACTGTATGCATCATCATGACATTCCCTCCCCAGGTTTTCTGATGACTCGGCAAACAACTGAGCACGTCATACGTGAGCATTTGCATCTGTACTTATATAAATCAACCAGTGTATGATGATAGTCCCTAGCGATCACTTTTCCAAACACCCACTCCTTTTTAAATGACATATAAGGAAAAGACCATAGTGCCTCTTACTACCGGATCCTATAATCCACATCGAAAACACTATTACATACTATTGTAACCCTAAACATAACACCAACCCGTATCCTCACCCCGTAATCCCAACCCGTAACCCAAAGCCGTAACCCTAAGCCGTACCCCTATATCTGTGCACGATGCTGATGATCCTACAACGCTTATGACACTAAACCATACCCACAACAACTAATAATAACCACCATCATTATTTTTTTTTTATTATTGTGTCTTAATTGTTAGTTGTTATAATTTTTTTTAATTTAATTTGTTTAATTTAATATTTGTTTTTAACTTTTAATTTTAATCCGTTTTTAGACTTTTATTATTATTATTATTATTATTATTATTATTATTATTATTATTATTATTATTATTATTATTATTTAATTTTTAAATTCCTAACTTTTTATTTTTAATTGTGTAACTTTTATTCGTTTAATTGTTATGTTTTTTAGTTATCTCTCTTAGCGCGGGAAATAGGAATGTCAGGCAGAAGACCCATGCAGGAAACCGAAAGGACAACCGGGAAATGTGAATGCCATTTGCACGAGAAAATGAGAGAGAGAGAGAGAGAGAGAGAGAGAGAGAGAGAGAGAGAGAGAGAGAGAGAGAGAGAGAGAGAGAGAGAGATACAAGGGCAGAAAGAGAAAGAGACGAATAGACAGACACAAAGATACTTGACCGACACGAACATACATGAGGAGGAGGGAGAATAACCCGAGGAAGAAGAAGAGAACTGTAGAAGAAGAAGAAGAAGAAGAAGAAGAAGAAGAAGAAGAAGAAGAAGATGAAGAAGAAGAAGAAGAAGAAGAAGAAGAAGAAGAAGAAGAAGAAGAAGAAGAAGAAGAAGCCTGTAGCCCTTACACACCACTAGTGGAATGATGATACTAAGCCACGCCCTCCTGGACAATGACAGGGGGGGGGGGGGAGAAACGAAAAATCTCAACCACAGAAATGAGAGTCCTGAGGAGAATACTCAATGGTATGATGCCAGTGTTTACACCCTGCCCACTACAGATAATAATAACCGCCATCTTTTAACTTTTTAAAGACTGGAAGTAGTAAAGTCTTCTTAAGAAAACCGGAAGTAGTTAAGTACCTTAGCACGGAAAATATTAAAATTGAGGCTCCTTAAAATTACTTATACTCATGACGTCACATGACCCCCCCCCCCCCCCACCTTCCAAAAAAAAAAAAAGAAAAAAAGAAAAGAAAAAGGAAAACAATGAGTTGCGGCTCCTACTTTAAGGATAGAAATAAGCTGTATTACTACTCATGATATCCAGCTGTTTATGTAAGAATGCTACATGATCATGATATCAAACGAATGTTTATGTAGATATGCTGCAGATCGAGTTAATTTTTAACTCCCCCTGGGCCGCCTGATGTGGGTCAAAAAACACGCCTTTTTTCTCTTCCTTTTCCCCCCCCCCCCCCCCTTTCCTCCCCCCCCCCCCCCCTTTTTTTTTCCCCCCCCCCCCCCCCCCCCCCCCCCCCCCCCCCCCCCCCCCCCCCCCCCCCCCCCCCCCCCCCCCCCCCCCCCCCCCCCCCCCCCCCCCCCCAAAGTACCAGTCTCCACTTAGAGTGACTGCAGACTGAGATTACAGAGTTTATCTGAAATGTTTGATATGCAATCCACTGCAGCATTTTTTTAACGAAATGTCTGGTAATCTTATTTTAATATATGGTGGAATTTTCGTTCTGAATAAGTGAATTTCAATTGACAATTCCCAATCTTGCCCTAAGATATTCTCTCACACAGGAACTTGTGAACGTGTGATATTTAAGCGCCTCACAAAGGGTTAATAACGTAATCAGCGTGCAGTAGTGGGTTGTGGGGAGATGTAATATTGATTATACATCCACATGTAAGAGGCCCAGTATGGGTGCTTTGGGAAGCGAACAATGGACTCTCTGGTTGGCACAGACAACCGCAGAGCCAGCCCAATAGACTCTTGAATGGAGACACTATCCCGTGTGTGCCGTCACGACCGTGTCTGGCAGAGGGTTGCACTGACCCAATACTGAAGGCAGATCTGTATTCAGAGTTTCAGCTTCCAGTTTTCTGTTTGAGGGCACATTCTAGAACAATGAGTCCCTCGACCGCAATTTCCCACTGAACATCGGCAATCATGTGTCGCCTCCAAACTGAAGGTTGGCGTCAATGGACCGCTTAGATTTGTTGCTATCGCCCTGATTTCCGTGGTCGTCTTTTTGTTTGCTTGTTGTGACAACAACAATATTAGAGATAAAGTACAGTTGGTATATACACAACCAATGCCCTAATGGAACACAGCGGTACAATAACTGACAGATAGAGCGTAGAACAATGACTATGACAACAGT
>JACEFZ010027291.1:0-42500 GCA_014155875.1 Cepaea nemoralis | reverse complement strand
TCTGGAGATGGATGTTTATTGGGTTTTCTCAAGTAAATTATGAGGGACGCAGCAACTGAAAGCCCGCCCAGGGGTAGTTGTTGTGATTTCCCGGTGTTTGCTAAGTGGATCTTAGTCAAGGTCAGGAGATTTGCTTAATCTTGCTTAATTGAGAGACCGCTGTTTTTGATACACCTGACTCAGCAGTAATACAGTGCCTTGATCGGTGACATACGCTGCTTTTTATTGAAGTCAAGATAAATTGAATTGCTGTTTTGCATCGTAATTTTTAAATGATGTCGTCACTGCTGGATACATCATACAACCTGTGAATCCACCTTGTAACCTCTGGAAATAAATTATCTGTCTGCAGCCGAACGATCAGCTCAAACTTGAACAGCAAAGTCTCAAGGATGATAAATTACATGAACGTAGCCTCAGCTCACTGGATTGTTTGAGGTCGAATCAAGGTCAACTTTCACTTTTCGGACCTGTAAATTTCTCGAATCAAGGTCAATAGTCACTTCAGGTCAGTGAAAATTTTGAGTATGTTCAACTTGTCTCAAATCAGTGATGACAATTGATTTGAACTGACCGTTCAACTACAACCAATACAACTGAATCGTTTTTAAATTGGAGGCCATCTAAGGGGTGAATTCTCAGTGAAGATAGATCTAACTTCTCGATAACCAACGGTCAAATATTTGTCGATTGGACCATACCTCGTTGCTTTGTCGATTTGACCATACCTCGTTGCTTTGTCGATTGGACCATACTTCGTTGCTTTGTCGATTGGGCCATACCTCGTTGCTATGTCGATTGGACCATACTTCGTTGCTTTGTCGATTGGACCATACCTCGTTGCTTTGTCGATTGGGCCATACCTCGTTGCTTTGTCGATTGGACCATACCTCGTTGCTTTGTCGATTGGACCATACCTCGTTGCTTTGTCGATTGGGCCATACCTCGTTGCTTTGTCGATTGGGCCATACTTCGTTGCTTTGTCGATTAGACCATACTTCGTTGGATGCTGGATTGTACTTCATTTTCACCCGTAAACATAGGACAGGCATCTAGTCAGTTGGTAAACCCAGGACAAACAACACAGCAGTATATGTAATGGAGGATCTACAGCAAGTATAATCATTAACTTTTGAAATTAGTTACTTTAGATTAATAATATTAACAACATACCCAATTGAACAGGGTATTTCTTGTTTGCTTTAAGATAATATTGTGTTAATATATTAGTACACTATATTGGTTGGTACTGCTGTATTTTCCATTTCAGATTTTTTTAGAATGGAAGCCCAAGATCTTTCACAAGTACTTGGTGGAGTTGGTAGGGCAATATCAAAGTTGGAATCGGTGTTAAGACAGCAAAGTGTAGTCAGTGATGTCGAGAGGTTTAATGGACAGGCGAGTCAATTTAAGAAATGGATTGTATCCATTGAGAAACATGCATATCTAGTGAACGATACAGATGAGGATAAAAAGAATTTGGCTTATAGAACTAGTACAAGTCCTGTTTCTGATCATATCAGAAGAAAGTTAGAAGCTGGAGGAGGTGAAACCTGGGAACAATACAAAGACGACCTAGCTCACAAATATGCAGAGATTACTGACCCTCAACACGCATTCTCAGTGTTGCGACAGACGAGACAAAATACTACAGAAAGTGTGCAATTATACAGTGATAGGCTGATCAATTTAGCCGAAGAGTCATTTTTGGGTCAGAATGTACGAGCTGAAGAAGTGGAACGGATGTTGGTGGGGATTTTTGTTGATGGGATTAGGTCAGATGGATTGAAATTTAAATTAATGAGAGAGAATCCTGCAAGGTTGTCACAAGCTGTAGATATAGCTATACAAGAGGAAAGCTTGAGAAGAAGGTTTAGATTGAGGGTAGGACGAGAGTTAGGTAGTAGTTCAGAGGATAGAATTGAAGAACCTATGGAAGTAGGACAGTATAGATATGGATGGAGAAGAAGAAAAGGAGATATACAGGTTACAAGGAAACAGTAACGTATATAATCAAGGTAGAGAAGGACAAGTGAGAAATACTGTAAGAGAGATGGTAGGTAACACAAATGTGGTTTGTTGGGGGTGCCACCAATGTGGGCACATTTTTCGCTTCTGTGGTAACAGACGTGTCCAGTCGAATACACAAAATAATAGATGTGCTCAGACTAGTACACAGAATAGAACTGTAAATGGTAGATCATCAAATAGAAATCTTGAAGAAAGACAGAGGAATTTTACAAGGCCAAGGACAGGGAACCAGAGAAATATTAAACAAAGAGTAGAACAACCAACGAACATTACTTACGCTGGAAATAGCTGGAGACGAATTAGTATAAATAATATAGAAACACGGACACATAGTAGAGGGCAACATAGTGGTCGGGATTTCCAGTATGATACCATTACGCTAAGGCCACGTCAAACTTCAAACTGCTTTAGAAGAAAACCATTTTATAACAACGACAGAAACTACCGCAGACGGGAGGTAAACGGCGTGACGAGAACACGAAGGAATGAAGAGAGACAACATAGCAAACCAGAATTTAATGGGTGGCAGAGACAGAAATGTTATAAGAAGAGATGGAACTGGGACTGGCCATCCAATAATAAAGATGCGAGAACATTGCGAAATCAATGGTTTGAAATAAAAAAGTTGAAATATGCACTCGCAAAGGCAAACAAAACTGAAAATCAGCATCAGACTAATAGAACCTTAGCTGATGATCGACAGGTATTTTCAGTTGTTAGAAGTATACAAGAAAGAGAGACACAGACGCAGATGATGGAAGTGGTAGACAATAATACACAGACTCAAGTAGACACGGTACAACCGACTAAAACGAGGGAAACACAAACTATGGTAGAACTTACAAAACCAGCACAAATTGAAAAGGTTGCGTCAGTCAAAATTAAAGAGAGTGTAGGTAAGCCCTTAAAACTAAGAAACACCAGACAGAAAGTTAGAAAAAGTGTCAAAGCCAGATCTGAAAGTCTGCTGGTAAACGTGGGTTCGACTGGCGTAGTAACAGATGCCTCAGACGGAGACATGGAGTTTCTCCCTGACTGCGACAGGAAAAGTAGCGGTTTAAATAAAAAGAATATTGCTTGTAAGAGTTCCGACTACAGAGATCTTGCTTCCTCTTCTGTAACATATGCTGGAACGACCATATACAGTGATTATTCAGAAGATGAGGGAGGAAGGTATAAAATATATCGGACAGACGCGGTAAAAACAAGAATAGCAAATAAAGGAAACAGAAAGAAAGCACTTAAGAAGAATAGTAATAAACAGATAGCAGAAATCTACTCGACTACGGAGGATGACATAAGAAAAATTAGAGAATACATAACCTTAAGACCTGAGTACTATAATGAAAGTCTAACAGTTGTGGATACTGAAGATGAGATAGTTGAAGAAAGACACACAGCAGCAGGAGACAATGAAATATTTGGGTTGGATACGCTCTATAGCTTTTAGAATTCCGAGGGTGAGAAATAGCGTATGGCATTGTTTTGGCTTACGAGATAAATTACGGCTTGAGCATCACAATATATAGTGCAGGCAATAGTGTTATTTTGGATAGAGACTCACAACAAGTATAGATAATTTTAAAGCTGGTGAGTGGTGGAATAATCTACGTGGATACGCTATAAAGAATATCTTGTGTTTGATTGCGGTGCGGGGAGAATAGACAATGTGGAAATTGAAACGTCCCTTGTCCAGAATGGGTTGATCAAGTTGAGTGATGCATAACTGGTGTGATTGAGGTAGGCTAGACTCAGCACAGAATGTGCACGGAGAGAGATAAACTAATTATGAATGCTCGTACTAGAATGACGTGATGTCTGAAATAGAATTTAAGTTTCGCTGGTTGGTTTGAGAAGCAGATATAGTAGCATTGGTGGAGGTGAAAGAAGCTGACGCTTTAATAGTGTAGGATGATGAGAGGAGGTTAATGAGAAGTGATGAATAGCTTCGTGGAATATTCTGCAGATTGCAGATAGAAGAAGAAGTTGAACACGGTAATTGTGAATTTCAAAAGAAGAATGTTAGCAAATAACTTAATCAAGAGTTGTTGACAGTTGTCTTGATGAGTAGACATAATATTGTATTAAGTTAGGAGTGATTGATATATGCTTTATTATCATTTTGATTTTTAAGTTTGAAGTGTTGAGTTTTTCTTAGAGGGAAAATGATTGATTAGTAGTTATAATATATTATGGTGTATGTATATATATGATTTTTCATTTCATCACATATGTTTATTTTGAATAATGTGTGGGGATAAAAATGATGTCAAAGAATGAGGGGGTTGATATTGTTTGCTCTATTGTTTTGACTTCAGTTGTTCTTTATAAAATGTGATGATATGTTACCTAAGCGGTTTATTTTTACAAAACTTTGATTTTGTTTTTTGAGTTACCCTGGGTGTGTTTAAAATAATTTCTAGGTTGACGTTCAGTTATGGGGAAAAATGAAGAGTTGTTCTTGGGGGCTTGCAGAAAATATGAAACATGGAGTAGGGCCATGCTTCGTTTTATGAATTTTATGACTTGAAGTTGAGTTGCTTAACGTGTATAACGTTTATAAATAGAAATTGAGGGTGAAACATGATTGAGTTAAGGGGGAAGTTGTGGTGATTAGCGAAATGACTCAGTATATAGTGGAGGAGTATATTTAAAAGTGTCTGGGGTTGTCAGCAGCAATTGATAATTACATGGGGGTTGGAAAGAGTTAAACCGTTAAAAATGGTTTGGGGATTGAATAAGGGACTACATTAGACGGTTCGTAATGTAAATACATGGATTGAAAGCCATAGATGAGGGGAATGACGGGCGATACTGGGTAGATGGGGGTTGAAATAGGAGCTGGGTTGAACAGCGTTTAATGGGAGAATATGGGGGGAATGCCAGGTTTGAATTTTGGCATTTAAATAAGTGGACTCTGGAGGTTTTGAAGGAATGGTTGAACTTGACGAGGTGAATAATACAAAAGGTTGTAGTTTTGGATTAACATAACTTTTTGAAAACAAAAATTATTATTGACGGCAATGAAGATAAATTTTGAAAACTTTATTTTATAAAGTTTTGAGAATGCATGGGAAGAGAAATGTGATTACTTCTTACTATTTTCTTACTTTCTTACTTTCTTCGGTTCGCACCAAACCAATCTAAACTAAACTTTTTTCTGTCTATCCTGGAATAGTGAGAATGTGATTAAGTGAGAAAAGGATAAGGAAAATATCTTCAATTTTTGTCAATCATAATTTAGATGGACACTTTAAAAGCGGTTCGCTTATAGAGAGTTTTTGTAGAGAGTTTATAGTAGAGTTTTGTATTACTGACATTGTATAAAATATGTATCTGGTTAGCGTTTGGCTATGATGAGATAGGAGGATGAGATTTGAATTATGAAATATATGATTGAGGGATTGTTGAGTAGAATCGGTATAGAAGGAGAAATATTTCAGTATTGAGCTAAGTGTTTAAGGGTTGGAGTTGAGACTTTTCCAGAGAAAAAGTCTTGTTGAAAAAGGGAGGTATTATAACAGTATCTCTGTTATGGGATTTAGGTTAGCTGGAAAGAGTAGTTAGGGAGTTAATGAATGCTGCGCATTGTCACTTGTTTTCCCGGGAGGAATGTGGAATCAACAAGCACATCTTCAAACTTATTATCTGTTGGGATTATTGACTGACTTCTGTCTACACTCCTCCCTTCTGTCTTCCCTTCCATATATCTATTTCTTTCACTCTCTCTGTTATTCCCTCAACACATACTCCGACAACAGTTCCTTTCAACGATAAATAAAAGATTTATTAATAAAAACTATGTCTGGTGTATGTATGGACTGTGTAAGCGTAGTTGATAGTGTATTCTATTGTTGGTGCCAGAATGAACTCTGAATGTCTAGCAGCGGTGTCACATCTCGCCCACTCATTATGCAAAACCACAGGACAGCACATCAAACAGGAAAGATCTCACCCTGGATGATCCGTATGCTTGGGTCTGACGGTAAATCCGTTATTGAATGAAACAAAACTGTTCACCACTGGATCACTGTACAGTAATAATAGTCCCGTAAGTTTATGACTGCGCCCGAGTCTGTTTCATGAAGGTAATTATTCCAACATCGGAAAAAACCACATCACCACAGTTCAGCATATTGTCGTTAATGAGTAGCAATGTTTTTACTTGTCTATTCTTTCTTCACTAGGCATACAAGACGTATGCAGTTTTATTTTTCTTTGCTTTCTGCAAACTTATATTACTTTTTTCCTTATTACTTTGGTTATCTGGATCTTCTTTTTCAAAGTTCCTTTAAAAGCATCGTTTATTTCTTATTTGATCCTGTCTAATTTATTACTTGGTTTATTGGGGTATTTGCTCTCCCCACAAATGAAATGTCTTGAGTTTTTCCACCAAGCTTTTTCAGCACACAAGAAGTATGTGTCTATCTTCTTTGCTATATCCGGATAGGAGTTGGAACCTGTGAAAAGTATAACAGATTCCAGTGATAAGCGTCTGCCACTTAATACTAACTTATGCAAGTGTCCTTCTCCAGCCATAATGACAAGGCTTCCGAAGTAAACACCCACATAAGACATATGAATTCACCAAAGTCTAAACTATTCCCTAATAGAAAACAATGATAAACGCTATGCACACACATCTATTTTCCTATGCTAAAACTATACTCTAATATATTAATACCTTATATATGCACTTATCCTCCTGGAATCAAAATACACTAGCGAATAACACACTAATATCCCATATTCTTTTCAATCATTAGGGACGTGTATTTCTTTCCCCACTCAGGAGGCATAGATCATTCAGCCCAGTTTGGAAACACACACTAACCAGAAACCCCAGGTTCGAGCTATTTATAACGAGTGTTCCAATCTTCCGGTGAGTGTTTGATCTACCATCCTCAACCCTCATCTCTTGACGTATCCTGCCCATCAAAAGCGGTGAAATCACATAGTGGTTAGTTGTTCGTTTCTCTCCGTTCCTAAGCTGTTTCCCTCGTTCATCGCTCGTTCGCACTTCAAAGAAATCTATTCTTTGATCACCGTCTCCCACTGTGTTTGTCCGGTGTCGAAGTTTCCCCCAGCGCGATCATACCGTTTCCCGTGTCCGGTCAGATCGTCAAGCAATTACTTGCGAACACCTGTTTCCTATTTTCATATTTGTCGGTCAATGATCTTTTATTCGTCCTCATCTCAGAATGAAGTACACGATTGTTAACCCTTCTCCGATATTGCCATTAATGTTATATTAAGTTTATCAAGGGAATCACTAAACTATCAGTCATTTCTGTGACATAGGCCCCCTCTTAAGAGAGTTGACCGCGTCGACTCTTCATTCAATGTAGTTTTGATTCCTATGATCCTACCAACCTTATTCCTCTACATCTGGAGTTGGATGTCTAGATAAGAAATCCGCTCCTACATTCTCCTTACCAGGGATGTATTCCACTGTGAAGTCCTGTTGCAGCTAACAACGTCCATCACATCCACCGTGCGTTGAGCTTCTGCGAAGTAGCTATTAACATCACGTGTTGATGATATGATTGGATCCTCACATGGCTCAACACTCCTCATCCAGTAGGCGACCTCATATGCACCCTACCATACTACTCATGACTGAAACTAAGTGTTGGCATCATCGCTCCTGTACGTCTGGTCGACCTCCTTCTCTCCCTGCGTCAGCGATGGCTCACAATACAGACGGATTCGTCCCATCCTGATTGTAACACTGCTTCTATGTCCTCTTGGTTTCCCCCGGCTTTGCCTCTGGGGATGTTCCACCTCGTCCTCGTTGGACCGAGTCTTCTTTCCCAAATCTCCTGGACTTTTGCTTCCAGGACCATCTTGGGCGTTATTGTATCTGGTCAGGCAATCCTCGGTTGGAGTCCTGGGTATTTCTCGCCTTTTCCGACGTTACCCACCCCGTCTGAACTTGGTTATTAGTGAAAGTTTCACTTTTGTCCCTTCCCTGACGTGTGATTTCCCTACTCCCTCCGTTGGGTGAATCTGACCTATCACGTACTGTCCCATAGGCCCCCCTATGTTGTACTGGCGATCTCTGGTCTTCGTCTGGACTGGTAACCTTTGTCCCAATGGCTGCCATCACCATAAAGTGCGAAGCTTTGCTCCCGGATCTCTGCTCATATTTCCTAATGAGATGTCTAGGGAGATTTTTCTGCTCTTCCCCGATCCGGATTTTGTAGATGTTCTTGGACACCACCTTTTCCACAGGATAAGGTCCTTTCCATCCTACTTGGAGTATATTGGTCTCAGCTGGACCCCACACTTCCACTTTGTCTTCCACTTTAAGAGCTATGTTACTCTTAGTCCGCTTGTTGGGTGGTGCGTTCTGGCACTCCGAACAAGACTTCAACCACCGGCGTACATCTCCGGTCATTCCTGGCCAGCAATAATGGCCGGAAATTTGCTGCAAGGTCTCTCTGACACCCATATGTTTATTCTCTCCTATGATGTGTCCACTCTGAAAAATGTGAGGACGGTGGGTCTCTGGAACCACCCACTGCTCGTGCAGGTTATCTCCCCTCCCAGCTCTCCGATAGAGTAGTCGATTCTTCAGAAAGTACTGTCCCCGTTCTCGTGGCTCAGCACTTCTTTGCAGCTTCCTGTAGCAAGGATGCAACGTAGTATCCTTCCTCTGGGCAGTATGCAATTCTCCTATCCCTGAGTTGTCGCATAGTGTCTCTGCCTCTTTTTCCTTCCCTTGAGATCCACTGACTACTGTTCCCTTGTGGGCTGGCTGTTTGGGCATCCCCAAAAAGACATATTTCGTGCCAATGATCATGGGAAATAAGGAGTCAGACAATACAGCAGCTGGAATAATGCCCGTGACGTACCTGGATTTAATCTCCACCTTGGCGATTGGCAGCGTCATGGTAACAGCACTCCTCATTGCCGGCTGTATCTCTATGGTCTCCCCTGTAAGTTGGTCTGGGCTTACCAAGCTTGCGTCAACCACCGCTTCCCCATCCAAACCGGTATCGTAGAGACAAACAACCTGCTGGCCATTGACTTCAATCAGTTCGACCACAGGTGGCCTCTCTTGGTCCGGAGTGTCTTCCATCTCCTTGCCCGTTTCCTTGCCTTCCTCTTTTGATTCCTCGAGGTTGGTTATGCAAGTGGCGTCTTCTGCCTTGCATCTGCAGTCCACAGTATTATGTGTTGTCGACTGGCAGGGTGTGCACCATGTTCCCTTCCTAGGTTTCCGTGTGTCCTTTTTGTTCTTTTCTCCTTCGCCGACCTCAGCCTTGTCTGTGATCACCGTCGTAGGAATCACTTTGCATGCTGCGAAGTAAGAACTTTTAGGTTTCGATCTGCAGTCCTTCGTGTTATGAGATGGCACCTTGCAGAATGAACACCACTTCTCGGACCACTGTCGTTTCGCTGGAGAATTCGAGGTGTTCTGGTTTCCTTCCTTCACCTTCTCGGAACTCTCCATTGACGCCTTTATATAAGGTTCCACTTTTTCTCCTTCCCAGTTTTTAGGTTTCTTTTTCTCTTGTTTCTCCTGACCTTTGGTTTGTGTACTTAGTTCCGCCGCCTCCCCATGTACCTCTACGAATCGTTCCGCCAGCTTATTCACAACATCAATCCGTTCCGCCCCTTGTTCTCCCAAGAAGGTTCTGAGAGGTTTCGACATTTGCTTTCGCATCTGGTCGACCACCATCATCTCTTCGAGACTCTCATAATCCCTCTTGAATTCTGCCAAGTCCATCCATTTCTGGAGATAGGATTTCAGCCTTAGACTGTAGGCGGCGAATAGCTCTCCCGGCTCTCGTCTAGACGATCTAAACTTCTTCCGATACTTTAGTGCTGTGACTTCATAATGTTTCATCAAAGCGGCTTTCAATTCCTCGTACTGATTTTCATGTCCTGGTGGTAGGCGTGTATAAACCTCGTACCCCGAACCACGTAAAGCCTGGGATAATTTAAGAGCCCATCGGCTTCTATCCAGCCCCATAGCGACTGCCATAGACTCGAATCGATTCGCGAAGTTGTCAAATTTTTCTTTAGACTCCTCATAAACAGCTAAGGGAAACTTCATTGCATGGTAGCTAGATCCACTCATGTTGGTTGAACCATGTAACGATGATCCGCCTTCCGCGCCCTCTATCTCTCCCTTAGTTTGTGTTTTGAGTTCTAGTTCTTTCATGCGATATTCATGTTGTCTAATCTTTTCAGCCTCTTCCATTTCCAATTCTAGTCTCTTGGCCTCCTTTCGATCTTCCCTTTCTTCTTGACGAAATTCTCGCTCTCTTTCCTGTATGTAATCAGTTAGTTCCGAACCAGCTAAACCAATTGCCTCCCCGTTGGCCCTTAGTTCTGCTGTAGTTACTTTAGGAGTTGCCATAGTTAAGAATGTGAGTCAGCCGGCTGAGTAAAGACACCTTAAAGCAGTAAGAAGTACTTACTATAAACAGATAATCTACCTAGAACCTATATCATTTATCTATGTCTATTTAATATTATAAATCTACAACACCACACAGTACATCACAACCACTCTCTCATCCACAAGAGGAGATATAGGATAAAGACTTATGTAGACGTGTGACCGTGTGACTAGGTATGTAATGTGTCTTACCACCTATCCACATTCACCCTGTCTGGAACTTTCTCACTGTAAAGTCACCAGCATTAATGAAATGTTTCTACCATAAACGTAATGGCACCATATATCCAATGGACGTCCTTCCATTAAAAGTCATCAATGTATACTTATATTTATTCCAATCAGTATTTCCCAACATGCAGGTACTCCGCTATGCCTGTGCCAATATGCAGGTACCCCTCTATGCATATGCCCTGTTATGCCTCCAGTTCATATGGGTATTATGTTGTACATCGCTGCTCCACCAATTATGTCACTTGTTTTCCCGGGAGGAATGTGGAATTAACAAGCACATCTTCAAACTTATTATCTGTTGGGATTATTGACTGACTTCTGTCTACACTCCTCCCTTCTGTCTTCCCTTCCATATATCTATTTCTTTCACTCTCTCTGTTATTCCCTCAACACATACTCCGACAACAGTTCCTTTCAACGATAAATAAAAGATTTATTAATAAAAACTATGTCTGGTGTATGTATGGACTGTGTAAGCGTAGTTGATAGTGTATTCTATTGTTGGTGCCAGAATGAACTCTGAATGTCTAGCAGCGGTGTCACATCTCGCCCACTCATTATGCAAAACCACAGGACAGCACATCAAACAGGAAAGGTCTCACCCTGGATGATCCGTATGCTTGGGTCTGACGGTAAATCCGTTATTGAATGAAACAAAACTGTTCACCACTGGATCACTGTACAGTAATAATAGTCCCGTAAGTTTATGACTGCGCCCGAGTCTGTTTCATGAAGCTAATTATCCAACATCGGAAAAAACCACATCACCACAGTTCAGCATATTGTCGTTAATGAGTAGCAATGTTTTTACTTGTCTATTCTTTCTTCACTAGGCATACAAGACGTATGCAGTTTTATTTTTCTTTGCTTTCTGCAAACTTATATTACTTTTTTCCTTATTACTTTGGTTATCTGGATCTTCTTTTTCAAAGTTCCTTTAAAAGCATCGTTTATTTCTTATTTGATCCTGTCTAATTTATTACTTGGTTTATTGGGGTATTTGCTCTCCCCACAAATGAAATGTCTTGAGTTTTTCCACCAAGCTTTTTCAGCACACAAGAAGTATGTGTCTATCTTCTTTGCTATATCGGGATAGGAGTTGGAACCTGTGAAAAGTATAACAGATCCAGTGATAAGCGTCTGCCACTTAATACTACTTATGCAAGTGTCCTTCTCCAGCCATAATGACAAGGCTTCCGAAGTAAACACCCACATAAGACATATGAATTCACCAAAGTCTAAACTATTCCCTAATAGAAAACAATGATAAACGCTATGCTCACACATCTATTTTCCTATGCTAAAACTATACTCTAATATATTAATACCTTATATATGCACTTATCCTCCTGGAATCAAAATACACTAGAGAATAACACACTAATATCCCATATTCTTTCAATCATTAGGGACGTGTATTTCTTTCCCCACTCAGGAGGCATAGATCATTCAGCCCAGTTTGGAACACACACTAACCAGAAACCCCAGGTTCGGGTATTTATAACGAGTGTTCAATCTTCCGGTGAGTGTTTGATCTACCATCCTCAACCCTCATCTCTTGACGTATCCTGCCCATCAAAAGCGGCGAAATCACGTAGTGGTTAGTTGTTCGTTTCTCTCCGTTCCTAAGCTGTTTCCCTCGTTCATCGCTCGTCGCACTTCAAAGAAATCTATTCTTTGATCACCGTCTCCCGCTGTGTTTGTCCGGTGTCGAAGTTTCCCCCAGCGCGATCATACCGTTTCCCGTGTCCGGTCAGATCGTCAAGCAATGAACTTTGCGAACACCTGTTTCCTATTTTCATATTTGTCGGTCAATGATCTTTTATTCGTCCTCATCTCAGAATGAAGTACACGATTGTTAACCCTTCTCCGATATTGCCATTAATGTTATATTAGTTATCAAGGAATCATTAAACTGCAGTTTTTCCGTGACACGCATTCATTAACTAATGGGGAAATAAAGTTAGTGAACGCGTGAGCACGAATGGGTTTAGGTATCCAGGGGTTGCTCACGCGTCACTTGGGATTCGGCTATGAGAAGAACAACAAAGATGTCTGAAAATTAACATCACCAGTTTTGACGGTGTATTGTTTCATTCAATAAACTTATACCTATATCATAGTCGGGACTTTGTCAACTATTTCGACATGAGCCATCCACTATACACAGCCTTGTCGTGTCATCTGTACTGTAATATAGCCTCTCACATTAGTAGAAAGAAAGATGCTTCAAGTATCCATATGTAAACAGGACGCCAGAATTGCTAAGTTAATGTGATACCTGGTGGCTATAAGCTCAAGAGAATTAATATAATTTCTCTTTGAAGTATTACACTGTTACCTCTACTGTTGGTTGGTTCATATAAACTAGTTCTTAAGAGAACCATAGGTGTGTGAACCTGTGTCTTAGTTGGCTGAATATAGGGTTTGGCTCATGCAAATTTACAGGGACTAAACATGTTTTCTCCATATGTGTTTTGGTGCATATGTGAACAATTGTGTATGCAATTGAGCTTCTGTTACCTACTGTAGTAGACATGAAAATTACTCAGTGGGGAAAGAGCACATGATGATGATGATGATGTACCTGTGAGACAAGTCTGGTGAAAAGGGGTGAGGTCTGGCATTGCTGTGTAAGTGTATATGGAATAGGACATTCATGCACCAACATCACAGCCATTGGAATGGATGTCTGGTCTGCTAATTGGGTAAATGCCATTAGTTAATACATAATGCATATTGCAGTTGTAAATGCCTATTTTCCATTTCCCTTCACAATGCCTGTCCCATGTTGCTATGTCACAATGATTGCTGTATTGTGTCTAGTCCTCCTTTTGCCCAGGTCTACTGTGGTTCAAACATGGTGGAACTTAGACCACATAAATGCTTGTAATTGTGTTAAGCTACCCTGTCTCAGCATATGGTCTTGTGGTTACCACAGTACATCACAGTGAAATTCACTACATCATCAACTAGGAGAGTTGTGCTTGGACAACACCCACCTTAACCTTCCCCATCTCAATTTGTGTATGTTGATGTATGATAACATTATCTTTTAACACATGTGAAGAGATGTTGTGCCATTTTGTATATCAACAGAGAACAAAAAGGATGGTGGAGAAGCCTTCCATATATCATCTGGGACCTCTAACCAGAAGTCCTAGATCCAGAAGTGACTCCCTATCAAAAGGCAGGAAAATCTAAGAAGAATTTTCTCTCAGCTCTTTAACAGCTGAATGCACAAATGGGAGCATAACACAATCTGAAGCACTACCAATGTGGTGAACTGGACAATGATCTTTGAGTCAGTCAAAAGGGTCAACTGAGACTAACAGCAAGTCGTGTAGTATGAATTACATTCATAGAAAACTGTGGGGTAACTTGGAGTGTTTGTTTATCTAAGAATCACCCTTAGAAAATATCCAGCCGGATGCTCACCCAGTGATTCTTGAAGAATGTGATTGAACAGTAGGGAAGTTGATCTGGCTAAGTGAGTAGCTGCAATGTATGGGACATTAAGTGTGTCATTATTGAAGTACCCAGTGACAGCCTTCACTAACAGCCTGATCAACCGTGAGATGCAGTACCATATCATCATACCAAATCTTGTCTTCAAGAGGAATGAATCTGCCATGAAGCTTATTCTGGGGAAGCTGCTAACTGGAGCTTGTCCAACATCAATGCTGATGATAAAAGGATTCAACAGACCCAGGCAGTAGTTTCTTCCTTGAGTTGCCCATGGATAGGATTTCCTAAATTCCCAAGAGACAGGAAATGATGATAGAAACAGATACTGTAACGGGATGGTGTAGTTAGATATTGGAGAGGAGGAAGAGGAGAGTTTATTATTGGGTGGTGGAGTAATGGGGAGGTGGTGTATCATGTTTATCTACATGCATGTGGGACATATTTTATGCATTTTCAATGTAATTATTGACGTGTTGACATGCCAGGAGATGGAACAATGGTCATCACTATACTCACCATCAGCTCAATAAATTGTGTATTTAATGAATCAGTGTTTGAAGTACATGTCCCCAGTGAATTTCTTGTACAGTTGCTGTCAAGTGTTGTCTCTGGTGACTGTCTTAAATGCTGTGGTTGATTATACATAATGTGAAAAGTCTTGTATAGATGTTGTCAAGTATCTCTTATGATGTAAGTTTTGTACAATGGCTGGTGTACACAATTCCTTGTGAATGTATGTCCCACTTTTGTCAAGAAACTGTCATGTAGATGTCTTGTCCAACAGATGTAATGTACAGTTATTGTTGAAGTTTGTTTGTCTACAAAAATTGAGTCCTAAAGTCCTAAAGACTAATTGAACTGATATAGGTCACAAAATGACAAAATATATATGAGAAGATCTATGTGACGGACGACCAGCACACTGGCAACATTATGTTGAGTGAGAGGGATCCTCAGTTGTACAGGCGCTGATAGTTCAGATCTTCTCTGGCCTTGGGTGAACTATTTTACTTCTTATATAAATTTCTGTGTAGATACATAGTGGTCTCACAGTGGGGGTTTGAGCCAAAGAAAAATGGTTCTCCAAAAAGGCTATTGCGGGAATGATTAGCTCATTTGAGTGACCTCTAGACAAAACGTGCTAAATCATATCCTTTATCTTGTTATTTATTATTCAAGATGTATCTCCAGAGAACACTACAAACTAGGTCCTCTGTCAATCAATCTAACATGTCACACGTGTACATCATATACTTCATGATTCAACATTGCTTCACAGGTTTATGAGCCAGGTGTCTTTGCTGTACATCATATACTTCATGATTCAACATTGCTTCATAGGCAGGACTATTTTCACTGCTGCTCAATGTCAAGATTTTCAGATTCATCATTCATATTCATCCTGGAAGGCAACTTTCGTTGAGACCTTCGTCCTCTTATCTATCTTGATCACCGTCATCATCATCGTCGTCATCATCGTCGTCATCATCGTTGTCATCATCGTTGTGTACTATACCGATAGGCGTGGCATTCGCCGTCTTACACGATGACGGGCCTTGAATCAGAAAATTGTGTGTGTTGTCGAATCATGATATGCCAGCCGTGTGTAAAGAAAGTAATCATGATATGCCAGCCGTTTGTAAAGAAAGTAATCATGATATGCCAGCCGTTTGTACAGAAAGTAATCATGATATGCCAGCCGTTTGTACAGAAAGTAATCTGCCATTGCTTTCCTTCTTGGCAGTGGCCATACTTGTCGATGGCCGTGGCCATTGTCTGTGTAGAGACATCCTGAGTCTGCAGTCCTGAAGCTGAGACTAAGACCAACAACTATCTCACTGCTGCTCCCAAGTACAATCCACGCCCTGATCGCGTTACTCTGGTTGGTTACTTCATCTTGCCCACGTGGTGTCGCATAGGCTAATGGAGGATGCCTTATTTCTCCTTTAATTTGGGAAAACCATATCACCCGGCCCGTTGTGGAACTGGGTTTGCCATTATTCTTTGATTCTTACTCTCTCAACGAGACCATACAGATGTGCCCTGTTCCCGCGACAACCACTCGTGTCCCTACTCTGTCACCCAGACTGTAGTGCTGCAGTTTGTTTTCAGGCTTCCTCACTCCTTCGGTCAGCTGTTGAGTTGAGTCAAGTACCCTGTCTCCACCGTTGTGTCCTGTCTGTGCTATAGAACTCTCCAGCTGTGTCTTGTCCCCATCGTTGTATTGTTATGTCTGTGTTATAAACCTCTCCCACTGTGTCCTGTCTCCATCGTTGTGTCCTGTCTGTGCTATAGAACTCTCCATCTGTGTCCTGTCTCCATCGTTGTGTTATGTCTGTGCTATAGATCTTTCCAACTGTGTCCTGTCTCCATCGTTGTGCCCTGTCTCCATCGTTGTGTCCTGTCTGTACTATAGAACTCTCCATCTGTGTCCTGTCTCCATCGTTGTGTCCTGTCTGTGCTATAGAACTCTCCATCTGTGTCCTGTCTCCATCGTTGTGCCCTGTCTGTGCTATAGAACTCTCCATCTGTGTCCTGTCTCCATTGTTGTGCCCTATCTGTGCTATTGAACTCTCCAGCTGTGTCCTGTCTCCATCGTTGTGTTATGTCTGTGTTATAGAACTCTCCAGCTGTGTCCTGTCTCCATCGTTGTGTCCTGTCTGTGCTATAGAACTCTCCAGCTGTGTCCTGTCTCCATCGTTGTGTTATGTCTGTGTTATAGAACTCTCCATCTGTGTCCTGTCTCCATCGTTGTGTTATGTCTGTGCTATAGAACTCTCCAGCTGTGTCCTGTCTCCATCGTTGTGTCCTGTCTGTGCTATAGAACTCGCCAGCTGTGTCCTGTCTCCATCGTTGTGTTATGTCTGTGCTATAGAACTCTCCAGCTGTGTCCTGTCTCCATCGTTGTGCCCTGTCTGTGCTATAGAACTCTCCAGCTGTGTCCTGTCTCCATCGTTGTGTTATGTCTGTGTTATAGAACTCTCCAGCTGTGTCCTGTCTCCATCGTTGTGTCCTGTCTGTGCTATAGAACTCTCCAGCTGTGTCCTGTCTCCATCGTTGTGTTATGTCTGTGTTATAGAACTCTCCAGCTGTGTCCTGTCTCCATCGTTGTGTCCTGTCTGTGCTATAGAACTCTCCAGCTGTGTCCTGTCTCCATCCTTGTGTTATGTCTGTGTTATAGAACTCGCCAGCTGTGAACTGCACCGACACAAGTATCCTCACTCACTTGGTCAACATGATTCCAAGGCCCTCTTGTGACGATGCAGTAAGGTCTTTGCCACCCTCGTTGAATATGTCCCGAAATCTGTAATTAGCCCCATGCTCAAATGCCACCTTCTGTGTAAATATCCCTAAATATGTGATTAGCCCCATGCACAAATATTACATCCTGTGTACATATCCCTAAATCTCAGATTAGCCCCATGGACAAATGTCACTTTCTGTGTAAATATTCCTACATCTGTGATTAGCCGCATCCACAAATGCAACCTTCTGTATAATTATCCCTAATTCTAAGATTAGCCACATGCACAATTGCCATCTTCTGTGAAAATTCACTAGATATGTGATTACGCCCCTGCACAAATGGAACTTTATGTGTAAATATCCCCACATCTGTTGTTAGTTCCAGCCACAAATGCCACCTTCTGTGAAAATGTCCCTAAATCTGTGATTACTTCCAGCCACAAATGCCACACTGTGAAAATGTCCCTAAATCTGTGATTAGTTCCAGCCACAAATGCCACCTTCTGTGAAAATCTCCATAAATCTGTGGTTAGTCCCAGCCACAAATGCCACCTTCTGTAAAAATGCCCCTAAATCTGTGGTTAGCCCCGGCCACAAATGCCTCTGGTACTGTAGCCCCACTACAGATGGTCATGTGCTGGAATTCTTTCAGGTGCGGACATGCATTTCAATGACCTGGGCGCTTGGATCGACCCATCCGACAAGTTAGGTACCAGGCACTTTTCATGGAAGTAAAGGCGAGAGACAGGGTATTGATCACATCACCCACAAGTGTAAACATGGTGGGGCTAGCGTCATATAAATATATAAATATAGCCAATGTGCCTGGTGAGTTGACAAGCAATCGCTTATAAGTATAAGCGACCGCATGCCATCTCATATAAGTTATATATATATATATCTAGCCGGTCTCCTTGCCTTAGGCGTTATGGACGTTGTTCGTAATCCCGTATACTCTCGTACGAAACACAGCTGCGCGAGATTCGGCAGCGGATTGCGTCACGCTGGTTACATACGGAGGTATGTGAGCCGGTCGTTCAGAAAACAATGGCAAACTACTTAACGTAATAACTTGCCAAGACATTAAAAGCAGCTGAAAAATGCTGGTGTTGACTGCAATGTCCTGTAAAGGATATGCGAAACACACACACACACACACACACACACACACACACACACACACACACACACACACACACACACACATTCTTTTGCAAAAGTGCGATGTCAGACTGATGAGGACAGATACACAGATAGGAGAATCGTTAATCGTTGCAAAATAATTCAAGTGTGACAAAATACGACACGGACAAAAGCAAACTAACAGCTGCCATGTAATTTTAACCTATATTGATAGTTACTTCAGCCGTTTCCATGGTGAAGTGACGTAATCGATAGACGCATTTAAGCAACTTTCCTGTCGGCTGTCTTCCCCCATCTGTATCTATCTAACATTCTGTGTACTGTAGGATGATTTCAGTCAAGTGTTGTGATTGATACCAGTTGTGTATGTGGTTGCTTAGGTAAGTGTGTCTGTACAGATAATTAGGTAAAAAACCAGACAGTTTGTTATCCCTTACAATACTTGGAATTTTCTTCGGTGAACATTAAATCCCTATCTTGGGGTTGACGCCGAACTTGAAGCAGAGTGTCCCCATACAGGCAAAGACAGGGAGGTGATCATAAAAGATCTGCTATTTGCTGATACTAAAGTTGTCACCCGGAGCTATGTGGAACTCCAGGAGTGAAATAATCAGTTCCGAAAGACTTGTAAGGACTTTACTTTGTTTGACGTGACAATGAACCGGACAAACTGAAGGGCCACAATACTACACCCCTCACTAAGTTTGATAATTACCACAGGCACTGGTGTGAGACTTTAGATGCTTACGTTGTATCGTCAATGCCAGACTTACCTTGGGTAAAGACATCAACACAGCTACAGTCCTACTCATCAATGACAGACTTACCCTGGAAACAGAAATCCACAAAGCTACAGTCCCACTCATCAATGAAAGTCTTAACCTGCATACAGACATCAAGAAAGCTACAGTTCCACTGCACACGTTGTGACATGAGATATATCGGGTAAATAGGTCTACGTCTTGCTGAATATTTAGGCAACACCTTTCTGATATCAACAGTGGCGCCCAGAAACCTAGTATCCATGCATTTCAATAGTCTTGACCACTATGGCGTGGCTGACATACAGGCCATGGCGATCAAATCGTGCGCATCCCATGAACGGGATCGTAAGACATTGGAAAACCGTCTCATCTTCCATTTGGGTTCACTCTCCCCTCACGGTCTCAATGTCCAACACAGTTTCATGTAACTTCTAAATTCCACCCCCTCCTACCACCTAGTTGTATAGTCCACTAAAAAGGTAGTTGCGTGTTCTTTGCAGGACGTCGCAGTCAACCCCAGCATTATTTTTGCTATTTGAGAGTTCTTGGTAGGTTCGGGTTCGGTGGTTTGTAATCGTTTTCTGAGCGACCGCCACTCATGCCCCTCTGTGAGGACCAACGCAATGAAATCTTCCTCAGCTGTGTTTCGAGCACGGAAAGAGAAATTGCTAATTGCAAACTGCGTCCATGACATCTTCGCCAATCCTAATTTTTATCCTTCCGCTCACATGGGTGCCTCTCCACCCCACCTCTTTTCCGCTTATTCTAAGGACGAGCGGCTTAGCCAATACCCGAACTTCTGACGGTATTGACCTTTGACCCGTTGACCATACATCCGGTTCATACAATCCACTGATAGTCGTCTAACGCGCGTCAGTCACTCCAAGCAAGGATACAGATTCAGATAAGTACCCTTAATATTGTCATGTAGTGTGTTTCATGTAGTTTTGTGTCGGTTTGTGTTTGTTTGTTCTGTGCTGACGAAGGCGGAATCACGAAACACGTTCATAACTCATTCGCCATGGAAGCCGGCCCCCATTATGTTACACAGGCCATGTATGGATATTGTGCCCTGGCCATGCGGGGATGCGGGGGAATGAACAGGCTGATAGGCTAGCAGGGAGGGCACCTCTTGTTGGAAGATTGCCTGTGGACAAGGAGGAGGTGATCGTGCGTTTGTGAGACCAGGTGGAGAAGGCGGAGGAACAGATTGAGAACACATATGTGGAAAGAATGAGATTGCGGGGAATCTGCAGGGGTTCTGGAAGAATCTCAAAACTGAGAGGGAAGACCAGGAGAACTTTTAATCATGTAGCGGTGGGAACGATTAGTCGTGTGACTCTTCGCTGGCTGTTGAACGAGGGGACGGAGCACGTATGGGAATGTCCTGAGTGCAGTGGTGTCGGTTCTTAACTCAACACAGACCAAATCTGACGTGTTCGTTTGGGGCTTTTATAGGAATATGATAATTCTTCTTTTCGGGTGAGGGAGTGTAGGAGCACACTTGGGAGGCTGCAAGCCTGCACCTAGTGCGAGGAAATGCAACTTAAAGACTAAATTTCACAGCAGGACAGACCAGGCCCAAAGCCTTGGACGGCAACTGGTCTAGGATTAAAACTCCGACAGGTGGACAGTCAGAGCTTTGATTTGCTGATCCGGCAGCTTCTACAACTGGTCTGCTTTCAGACGTATTGGTGTTACCTTCCTCTAGAGTAAACTAGACAAGCCGAGAGAGTGATCAACACTTGGTCTCTGCAGTTCAACCCATCTTTGTGCTACGGAGAGGTATACCTCCATCCTTGGCCACCATGTTTGTAGTTGTTGTGCCTTGTTTGAAGCACAGTGCAACAAACTGTTGTCTGTCCAGACGGCTTGTTGCCAATAGGATGGGTCATGGGGTTCTCTTCTCACTGGAGATGTATTTCTCGTGTACCGAGTTAAACACGGTGAAGGGTTTCTCTTCTTACAGGAGATGTATTTCACGTGTAATCAGTTAATCACACTGATGGGTTTCTCTCCTCACTGGAGATGTATTTCACGTGTAATCAGTTAATCACACTGATGGGTTTCTCTCCTCACTGGAGATGTATTTCACGTGTAATCAGTTAATCACACTGATGGGTTTCTCTCCTCACTGGAGATGTATTTCACGTGTAATCAGTTAATCACACTGATGGGTTTCTCTCCTTACTGGAGATGTATTTCACGTGGAATCAGTTAATCACACTGATGGGTTTCTCTCCTCACTGGAGACGTATTTCTCGTGTAATCAGTTAATCACACTGATGGGTTTCTCTCCTCACTGGAGATGTATTTCTCGTGTAATCAGTTAATCACACTGATGGGTTTCTCTCCTCACCGGAGACGTATTTATCACTCTATTCTCCGTGGTAATCATCATCATCATCATCATCATCATCATCATCATCATCATCATCATCATCATCATCATCATCATCATCATCATCATGTTCTATAATACCTCAACAGTCTATTCTCCGTGGTAATCATCATGTGCTATAATACTCCATCAGTCTATTCTCCGTGGTAATCATCATTATTTTAGGCTGTGGACACGAGAAGGCACTCTCGTTACGCTAGAGATTGGGTCAATAGCCTCCCCCCCCCCCCCCCCCCCCCCCCCCCCGTAGATCCTGACAGGCTTACAGATTTTAATTACTATCAGAGGCATTAGTTCCCGCCATGAGATGAAATTATGTCTGCAGTCATTGACACAATTACTTAGTATGAACGTCCATTCATTACTTTAGTATGAACGTAGAAATAACATTTTTCAAACAGGACCCCCTACCCTACCCCCATCTCGCGAGTAAGATCTCCCCGTTATCCACTAGTTGACACTATCCGTGCTCTAGACTTGGAATATAGGACTAACTTTGTTTGAAGGTAGGTGATCATGTAGCTAGAAGCTAGCTGTTGTTTGGAGGTAGGTGATCATGTAGCTAGTCGCTAGCCGTTGTTTGGAGGTAGGTGATCATGTAGCTAGAAGCTAGCCGTTGTTTGGAGGTAGGTGATCATGTAGCTAGAGGCTAGCCGTTGTTTGGAGGTAGGTGATCATGTAGCTAGAAGCTAGCCGTTGTTTGGAGGTAGGTGATCATGTAGCTAGTCGCTAGCCGTTGTTTGGAGGTAGGTGATCATGTAGCTAGAAGCTAGCCGTTGTTTGGAGGTAGGTGATCATGTAGCTAGAAGCTAGCCGTTGTTTGGAGGTAGGTGATCATGTAGCTAGTCGCTAGCCGTTGTTTGGAGGTAGGTGATCATGTAGCTAGAAGCTAGCCGTTGTTTGGAGGTAGGTGATCATGTAGCTAGAAGCTAGCCGTTGTTTGGAGGTAGGTGATCATGTAGCTAGAAGCTAGCCGTTGTTTGGAGGTAGGTGATCATGTAGCTAGTCGCTAGCCGTTGTTTGGAGGTAGGTGATCGTGTAGCTAGAAGTGTCATATAGCAAATGACAGTAGCATAAGATTTATTTGATGAGTTAGCGCATCAAGAGTAAGTTACAGAGTGTCACAAACGTTGCACGTAGTGACACGTACATTGAACGCAATGAAGACGTCTTTGTAATACGTCACCTAACACCGTAACGGTTGGGGTGCCCAGTTGTGTTCCAGCAAAGACAGCGTTAGGATGTGCTTCGCCACCAGTCACAGAATACCGGCCATTATACTGCTGTCAGTCCTCGGTGTCCACATGAAGTCACTCGAGTTTGTGTCCGACAATGGACTACAGGTACTCCTGGCTCTACTGACGCCACGATCGCTGGCATATCTGGTATTCGCACGTTGATGCGCACGGGTCTAATTATGACTGAGCCAAAGACATTGGCTGCTGGAGCTTGGTTACGATAGGCTCCAGTTGAAGGTAGGCGTTTGTCATACATTCATTCTTATAGCAGGTGGCCAGCTTGGTGCCCAACAATCTACGCAGTCTAGGGAGATGATGTGTGATGGATAAGCAAGAGCGAAAGTGCGGTACGAAAGACTGAAGCCTGGATGTGCTCACTCGCTCACGTTTGCTGTTGAAGTTGCCTGCGATAAATTATATCTCAGTTCACTCGAATGACTTTGTTGTTAGATTTATGTTGGAGTCAGCATAGTGAGGCTGTCATGTTGGTGTTTGACATCCATCTTCACTGAATCAGTTCATACCCCTGAGCCATACAGTTCTAGCGGTTAAACATCGGGTCAATATCATGAGAGGAAGCAGAGACCAGCGTTTAACCCATGACATGGGGACGTCGTCCGCAGAGATTTGGACCAAAAGATCGTTCACAGTAAAGTTGTCATTGAGTCAAGGACAACGGTTATAGACACAAGGTCAATATTGTACGGATACGGTACAGAGACAGTCAGTTGATTTCATCTTTGTTTGAGACAGCGGCTGCAAACCTATTAATAATTTGAAGCCGAGTGAATATCAGACTATGGAAACAGGATTGAATGACATTATAACGGTCATATTCTCATCCTAAGGAATGAATACAGAACACACAGTCACACATGCACTAATACGCAACACATCTGTGTTTGTGAGGATAATGCCGGTCTAGTGTGCTGGAGACCAGTTGGCGCATCCTCGTTGTTCGTATTGTGTCTTCAGTTTATTAATCATTGTCGTTTACTACTCGGAAATAACAGTCAGTGCGATCACATCAGGATACGTATCGCTTCACACAGAGAGCTTCCTGCTCGCATTGATTAAGGCTGACTTTCAAGAATAAATATAACTCTCGTCATCATATATTAGATGATCTTTGTAACAGATAGAATGACAATTGTCACTGTACCAATGAAATGACATTATTGTGATTTTGTCTATGAAATCACAGGATTGATGGTTGAAAATGCACATAACCACTATTTCAAGATTAATCCACCCAGTGGTATTCAGGGTGCACATTCGTCACCTGTGCTGAACAGTACTGTATATAAACTTGCAGCACCTCTGACACTTCATCAACGGAAAACCAGTATACATTGTTTTTCAAGCTCAGTGTACTGAACAGAAAATTTTGTACTTCTCAACGCCTCTTGGGAACGGAAACAACGCAAGTGAATCCTTTTCCTTGTGGTTCAACGGAAACGTAAGGAACTCATAGGAGGTCGGTTGAATGACTTGATGTATCAACGCCTCATTACAACGGAATCAACGCAATCTTATCATGTTTGAAATTGCGCATACCTCGGATGTCAGAATGGTATAGGTAAATAAACCTGGAAATTCGGTACAACAACTCATCAGACCAGAACAAATTTAACAGATTGAAGATCTTTCTACATTACAGCTACACGTTGTAGCAAATGACACCAACATCAATTACGATCCACTTCAGGGATTGATGACAGGCAACTTGCCTAAAGGTGTCAAAGTCGTGGGCTAAATTGTCAAGTAAGCCTTTATAACAATCGCCAATACATAGGAAGGTTTTGGGTTCTACACCATTATTGGATTTGAATACGAACAGAATTGTTTATCAAATCGGTTGGATTGGACTACTATTGAACTATTGGAAAATATTTGCTGATTCCTGAGCTGAGTATTATATTTGTTTGTGGTTTTTCAATTAATTAGTTATGGTCAGAATACTGTAATTTTGCACGCATTTATTATTTCTTTATTATCGCAACTTTGATGACGTCATAGACGCGGTACACAATATTGTGCTATTTTGTGCTGTACATTCTTATTCACGGTATATTATTTATTTGTTGATATAATAATATTATTTTGTTTGTTAATTTCATTAATCTAAGGAACTCTAACTCTGTCTATACTTTGGTTGCTGAGTTATAGGTCTTGTCTATTATATAATTATTTGTCATTTTTCATTATTAATTTATCTAATTGTAATTTATTAATTATTTCTTTCTACTTTCTTGGACTTTATCTGTCGATTTCGATACTTATAAGCTTTGTCTCGTTTGTGGTAAACTTCTTTCTCCATTTCTCACTTGTGATTATTATTATTGAATATTGTGGAAACATAACAACATGTCATCGTTACAGGATTTTGTTGCGATTGGGAAAGATGCAGGTTTGACAGGAGCAGATCTTATATCGTGGTCGGAGAAACAATTTGCAAATTTTCAAGCTCATGAAAGAGATGAAAGAGCTGCAGTAAGACAATTGGAAAATGATCGACTAGATGAACAGGAGAAACAAAGATTATTTGAAAGAGAAAAGATGGCTGCAGAAAATGACAGAATTGCAGCTCAAATTGCAGCAGATAAAGAAAAGATGGCTGCAGAAAATGACAGAATTGCAGCTCAATTGGTCGCTGATAAGGAAAGGATGGCATTACAAATTGCTGCAGATAAGGAAAAACTAGATAGAGATGCACAATTAAGAGAAAAAGAGATGGCTTTTAATCTTGAGAAGTTGAATACAGAGAAACTTCTGAAGGAAAAGGAGTTGGAAAATAACTTTAAAATGAAACAGTACGAGAAGGACAAGGATGAACAGATTGCTAAAAACAAAGTGGAGGCACATTCCACAGATGCCATTAAGAAATATAATGGAGTGGTGAAGACCTATTCGAACTCTGATTCCGTTTCTGCATGGCTAACTACTTTTGAGCTCATCATGAGACACTATGGAGTTGCAGAAACCGAATGGGCAGTTTTGCTACATAGACACTTAAGTGGTGAACCTTTACAGGTTGTAGAACTAATTCCAGATGAGTTACGTAGTGATTACTCATACATTCGAAATAGACTGCTGTCTCATTTCTGTTTGGACGAATTTGGCCTTCGTACATCATTTAAAAATCTTGTTCCTAAAGCAGGACAGACGTTCCTTGACTTCTCTTCTCTAACTCAATTGACATTTGACAAATGGGCTCGATCAGCTAATCTTAATAATGACTACAATAAGCTACGTGACTTAATTGTTAGAGACACACTGATCTCGGCGGTTCCTCCATCGATGTCTACCTTTCTTGTTGAGCAGAAATGTTCGAGTATTCAGCAGATGGATTAAAAAGGAGAGTCTTTCTTCAACGCCCACAAGGACATATTTAATAATAGTTTTTCCCCGTTGGTAGAAACAAATGTGTGTGATAGATTCCCTAATAAATCAAGGATGCAGGGATATAAAGCTCAACAACAGTCTGGTGGGCAATATCAAAGGAGAGAAAAACAACAACAACCGAAGTATCAGCCTTACGTTGAACAAGAGAAAAGGGGTGTGTGGACAACTTGTAAGTTTTGTGGTTCTCTCCACGGCTCAAATCAAATGTGCGATAGAAACCCGCAATTTGACGGTTACATAAAAAAGTTGGCACTTAGAAACAGAGACAGATTTAACACCTATTAAAGACAGACACAATGCTTCAAATGCAAATGTTTTGGACATGTCTTTGGGGTTTGCCCTTTAAGACGTCTGTGTAAAGAGGCAAACGTAGGTATGTTGACATCTAGTAGTGACAGTTACTCAGATGACACTAATCATGCAAATACGGTGGAGGTAGAATATTCTCCCATCGACCCGACTTGTTGTACCTGCCAGATATTTCATAAAGAGGGCAGCTTGACGCGTGGTCACCAGGTCTCCGTGCAGGAGACAAATGCAGTCCATATTAACAATGGATCATTAAGTGTACATCAAGGCCATTGTGAATGGACAGAACTGCAATTTGGTCCGTGATTCCGGGTCGAGTATAGTTGGGATACATAAAAAGCTGATTAATGAAACCGACTATACTGGAGAACATGTGACCTGTAGAACTTTTGGAGGTAGAAGAGAAAAGTTTCCAGTTGCCTGGGCTGATATAAACTGCCCATATTTTTCTGGAAAAATAACGGTAGCTGTGCTGCCCAACACATTTGTGGATGTCTTTATTGGAAACATCCCTGAATTATGTGATGTTTCGCTTGAGGACATAGCAGAATGGGAAAGGAAGCATATTGTAGCAAACACCGTTGATAGTACACAAATACATAAAGAGAATCAATTACCTCATGATGTTCTGGTTTCGAACACACACATATCACATCCAATTGTAGTAGAACCTAAAGATATTAATACAGTTCAAGCCGCAGCTATAACGCTGCAACACGGCATCACGCGGATGGATAGACAACCACAGGCATATATTATATCAGTGACAGTTCCTTCTTGTGAACCCAAGAATATGTTTATGAAAACAGATACTTCATTTGGTTTGGTCGATACTTTCTTCTGGTTGGTTTTCGTAGTAGGTAGCATGCTATCTATCATATCAAACAAAGTAGTGAAGGGTATAGCTAAAGCTACAGTGAGTTTGAATAAGATGTTGCAATACGGTTTGCGCCGGAAACTGAGCCATATTAAATGTATCTATGATCATACTATACAGCATATTCGAACATTCTGCTTGACAACACAACATAGCGAATCTGAATTTCCTTTGCAAGAATTACAATGGATGTTCAGTTCTCAGATCATTCACATATCAAACGATTGTGTTATGACGGATGGTACCTGTGAACATTCTTGTGTATACATTCTTCCATAAGGGTATAGAAATTGCTACACCTTATCTTGTACTCTAGGAGAAAGGTATATGAATCGCACAAGCGGTATAAAATTACTCTATCATTAGTGAATTCAGAAAGTTCCTAATTATCTTGTAGAAAAAAGAAAAAAATTTCTGATTATTTATTTATTTTGTCTTTAATGAATTGCATATTTTATTTTCTATAAACATTTTGTTTTGCAGGGTCTGCATTATTTATTTCTCAGTAGACAAATCATTGCGAGGAAATTAACTGTTGCTTCCTACTTTCGTTTCTCTTATCTTTCTACTTTAATATGTGTAGGTCATGATACAGTCTTGCTACAGTTCAGTTGCATTTCTTAGGTACAAGTATTATTAAATACAGGTTGGACATGGTGTCAACATGTCTTCTTCTCAGCACTTCATCCAGATTATATAGATGCAGATTGTACAACATCAACTGAGTCAGAAATAATTTTGATACATAAACTTGTGTATTGTTCAGAAGGTTTGACACAAGAATTGGTCAGAATTTGTCCAGTAGGAAATTAACAGCTGGTGTAAACATCTGGCGATGTGAATTTCGCACGATGAAATATGGATTACAACGTGTGGCGACGAAGTCGCTGCCTATGATATGTTCTTATTATATTAGGCAGCCCTCTAGCATGTGACATGGGTAGTTGTTATGTGGTGGAGATCTTCCTGTGTGAATCATTGAACATATGATAGAAAAGACAACTAAATTACTGTTGTGGGTATGGGTTATTGACACATAACAGGATTTTGTTGTAAGAATGTGTGTTTATTAATAGTAATTTAAAACTGATAACAGCATGGAGATCATGCAACAGTGGAACTCTATTGTTGGCGTGTGTAGGGGTTAATGACACACGACTACAGTATTGATACAGTGAAGCATGGTTTCAATGAATTGTGTTCATATTTTCTGCTGAATTGATTGTGCTAACCTTGCGTAAAACATGTAACGATGTTGTGGTTGTATTGTCATCATGAATATTTTTATAAGATGTTATGTCATCCACTGTGTTCATTGTCTTGTTCATATTCATGATCATAATATTTTTGTTGTTGCTTATATGGGTATAAATGAATATCTTGATCTATGCCACAAATAGACTAGTTAATAGCGGGCATTGCGAAATCTACGTAGCTTTCTAAATCATATTTGCCAATACCAAATAACAAATATCAGATACCAGACACCAATGGCAGAAGATTCAATACACATCACCGCATTTGCAACACCACTCATCATTGGCACCTTACCGTTTTGACAGGCATAATAACTATTACCTATGGCAACATCACTAAGATTATATGAGTTCCTATATCTTACTTTTGGTCTTCAGAATTCTCTTTCATCATTTGTGTCCAATACTCTACTGAGACAGTACATCATGCATGATTTTTTTTAATGAAAATAATTTACCTGATCTACTCAGTAGACTATAAATAAATTATGAAAGTGTTATGTATATATATATATATATATATATATATATTATTTTCTGATTTTTGTGTGTGGAGTGTAACATTGCAGTAGGATGACTGTAGCTATAGTATATATATATATATATATATATATATATATATATATATATATATATATATATATATATATATATATATATTTTTAAAAGAGAATATAGATGTAAGATAGTCACTTGTTGTTATTATTATTTCAGAAAGACAGTTGACTAATGTTGGGATCGTCGAAGGCAACGATTTCTATTGATGACTTTTTCGTCGGTGACTGACTAATATGTGGTTTGTAAATTACGGATGTGGAAAAACATTCTAAACAAATGGTTATAAACTTATAATGGATAGTAGAGTATACTTAAAATATTTATTATTTTAATGTTATTTTTATATTGATTTGATATATAACTATTATTGATATTTATTATTTGAATTATCAATTATTCGTCTATTGGATATGTATTGTCTGTAGTATGTTCTGTGTTAACTAATCATCATATATGTATCATTTTCATGATGGACGAATGAAGAGAAAGGAATGAAAGTAAATTAATGAATACAAACATACATACATATTGATAACACATACATATATGAAACAATATAGATTATGATATATATATATATATATATATATATATATATATATATATATATATATATATATATATATATATATATATATATATATATATATATTGATATAATGAACTACACATTACAGATATAGAACACAGTTATATAGAGAATAGTTTTTCCCCATCGACATGATGGATAGCGAAGATAAATAATGGTCTACCATGTCGGCTTGGAGTTGTGTTGACATATGTATCCACGTCAAGGAGGATCAGGTATCGACTACGGATCATGTGATCGTTGGGTATACAACATAGGACGGTGTTTTTATTTAACTAACGGCACTCGGGGTCACAGAGACCGTTAGTAGTTTTAAGGTGTCAGCATGTATACGCGATAACAGTTCTTATTATATTAACTGGCGGTGTTTGAGCCTGATTTAGTTTCAAGTAGCCGGGCATTTAACGCTATAACATCTCGATGATCATTGATAGAATGTAGGAGGTGGCGGTGTTCGGGACTTGTAGTTTAGTCCGGTGTTCAATATCCCACGATCTAGATTGGTTCACGTTGACAAACTGAGGTCCAAGGACGTTGGATTCGTTGTCTATCACAATCTGATGTAATTTACGTCGCAGACATCATTTGCTTACATGTCGAGATAACATGGAAAATGTTTTGACAAACATTTTCATTGTGGAGGGGGCAAAGCTGTCATATAGCAAATGACAGTAGCATAAGATTTATTTGATGAGTTAGCGCATCAAGAGCAAGTTACAGAGTGTCACAAACGTTGCACGTAGTGACACGTACATTGAACGCAATGAAGACGTCATTGTAATACGTCACCTAACACTGTAACGGTTAGGTGGCCAGTGTGTGATCCAGCAAAGACAGCGTTAGGATGTGCTTCACACCATTCACAGAATACCGGCCGTTATACTGCTTGCCAGTCCTCGGTGTCCACATGAAGTCGCTCTAGTTTGTGTCCGGCAATTGACTACAGGTACTCCTGGCTCTACTGACGCCACGATCGCTGGCATATCTGGTATTCGCACGTTGATGCGCACGGGTCTAATTATGACTGGGCCAAAGACATTGGCTGCTGGAGCTTGGTTACGATAGGCTCCAGTTGAAGGTAGGCGTTTGTCATACATTCATTCTTATAGCAGGCGGCCAGCTTGGTGCCCAACTATCTACGCAGTCTAGGGAGATGATGTGCGATGGATAAGCAAGAGCGAAAGTGCGGTGCGAAAGACTGAAGCCTGGATGTGCTCACTCGCTCACGTTTGCTGTTGAAGTTGCCTGCGATAAATTATATCTCAGTTCACTCGAATGACTTTGTTGTTAGATTTATGTTGGAGTCAGCATAGTGAGGCTGTCATGTTGGTGTTTGACATCCATCTTCACTGAATCAGTTCATACCCCTGAGCCATACAGTTCTAGCGGTTAAACATCGGGTCAATATCATGAGAGGAAGCAGAGACTAGCGTGTAACCCATGACAAGAAGCTAGCCGTTGTTTGGAGGTGACATGTTTGAATCCCAGTGTACATATATCCGTTTATGTTTATGTCTCATTATTCATGCTTTAGTTTCCATCTTACCGTCCATGAGTGCCAGTCAATACCGTTGTATTTATTTTTCATGTTTTCGATAACGGCCAGAGAATAATCGATGTGAGCACAGACGTGTTGTTGTGACACTGTCCTACTTCTAGAGGTATTATATCTGCATTTCGTGACAAACAGAATCAAACACAAATGGTATTTATTGTATTCAAAGTTGTAGTTTATCAATACGAAATTCTCATTCGGCATGGATGTAGATCGACACCGCCAGTCTTTTGTTTGGATTCTATCACCAAAAGATATTGCAGCTAATTTGTTTGTCTCTTCTCTACACAGAGAGGACACATCTCTGGTTTATATTCCTATTACACGATATTTACTGAGTTATAAATAGTGTGTGTTATTTTCCGCATGAGTTAGTTTAGTTTAGTTAGTTTAGTTTAGTTTAGTCGATGGATCAACATCACGGCACACGGGTGCACCCCATAAGTGCTCCGTTCTCCTCCTAAATCTAACCTGAGTCTGGAGAAACTCAGCTAAGTGCACGAACTCCGTAGCACCGGCGAGGGTCCTGAAATACTTTGGGTAGATTTTTAACTCAAAATTTTGCCCGGGCAGCGCCGTTAGGCTACTCTTTTTCGATTTCCAACTGCCAAGGGATTTTTTACGTGCGCAACAATACACACGGGCATCCAATCTCACTACCAAGAGACCAGGGGAAATACTAGAAGTCCACGAGAAAAAATCTCGGTCATCACCGGGGCTTGAACCCGGGACCTCCAGCATTCGAGGCGGACACCATTTAACGCAGACAAGACAGGCGACATTGACACATGGAATCTTCAGTTGTGAAAATATTGTTAAATCACATCTTAAGCCCAACAAATATTAACAAATTAAAACTTTAGATGTGAAAACATTAACAAATCAAATCTTCAATTGTGGAAACATTAACAATAGATCTTCAGTTGTAGAAACATTAACAAATCAGATCTTCATTTGTGGATACATTAACAAATCAAATCTTCAGTCTAATAAACATTGAGAAATCAGATCTTCAGTCGTGGAAATATTGATAAATCACATCTTACGTCCAACAAACATTGACAATTCAAATCTTTAATCCAATAAACATTAACAAATCAGATCCCTAGTACAACAAAAATTGACAAATCAGATCTTCAATCCAATAAACATTGACAAATCAGATCTTCAGTCCAATGAACATTGACAAATCAGATATTCAGTTGTGGAAATATGCATAAATCACATCTTAAGTTCAACAACATTGACAATTAAAATCTTCAGTCCAATAAACATTGACAAATCAGATCTTCAGTCCAATAAACATTGACAAATCAGATCTTCGGTACAGTAAACATTGACAAATCAGATCTTCAGTCCAATAAACATTGACAAATCAGATCTTCGGTACAATAAACATTGACAAATCAGATCTTCAGTCCAATAAACATTGACAAATCAGGTCTTCAGTCCAATAAACATTGACAGATCGGATCTTCGGTACAGTAAACATTGACAAATCAGATCTTCAGTCCAATTAAGATTGACAAATCAGATCTTCGGTACAGTAAACACTGACAAATCAGGTCTTCAGTCCAATAAACATTGACAAATCAGATCTTCGGTACAGTAAACATTGACAAATGAGATCTTCGGTACAGTAAACATTGACAAATCAGATCTTCAGTCCAATGAACATTGACAAATCAGATCTTCGGTACAGTAAACATTGACAAATCAGGTCTTCAGTCCAATAAACATTGACAGATCAGATTTTCAGCTGTGGAAATATTGACAAACCAAATCTTCAGTTGTGGAACCGATAAACAGGGCATTTTTATTTCGTGAACAAAAAGGCGAATTAAGTTCTTGAAATCCCAACAGGCAAGAGAAACATGTCACAAATTCAAATTATATTATTGTTTCTAATCTCATCTAATCGTGATCCTCAACAAGAAGAACAAGTATAAGTGCAACAAGAACAAGAATAAGGAGAACAAGGAGAGGAATAGTGTCGTATATTTTAAAGGGACTGGCAATCACTAAAGTGTATGACCCATCTCTGTTAAAGGAAGCTGGGCCCCATCCTCTTCTTATATGTAAATAGATCAAGAATACGACCCTTGAAAGATTTACAGACTCGGATTTGGTTAATTGTCTAAGGGTGTGTGGTCCTCTTTTAATAGAAAAAGTAATCACTAGGTTTGTCCCCTGTCTTTCCACCTGGTATTTAATGGTATAGCTCACGAACCCCCTTCTTCCATCTTAAGAAATTGTCTGAAAGACTTTCTCAATAAGAATCAGGTGCAATATAACATGGATTTGGAACAGTTAAAGATGAAGAGTCTCCTGTTCTCTTTCTTTAATTAAGAATTTATCTTATGTGAATGTGTATTTGTTAATTAAACATTAAACAAACACAAGTGAGCATTGACCACATGTTTTTACAATAAGATAGAGTTACCACAGATAGTTGGACTGACACATTAAATGGAAGAGATCTTCACATTTAAACAAATTTATTGACTGGGCCAGTGTCTTTTGGCCTATTTGACATTTTCTTTTTTCATCAGCTGTTGACATGTACAGAATGAAATAGAACAATCTTTCATAGGACCAAATATAGTCAGTCAATAAATAATAACATTCATTGTATAGTGAGATGTTTTAAATACCAAATGTTTTATAGTTAAGTTCTTCTACATATAACCATAAGTCAAGAAATCATTTCCTGAGAGGGTGAAGTTTGTGTGAGTGATAAGAAAACCTGGTGCGATGAGATGTGGATAAGCCTGGGTCCATGGTCTGATGGATCCACTTCAGGTTGGGCCAGTTTAGCTTCACTGAAGGCTTCTCATTCTCTGCTTAAGGCTGGAGTCATCTGCCATCACAGGTGTTGATCATCTCATTCACTCCTCTTCCCTCCTTGTTGGTTAGGTGTGGCACCAAGACATCACTGTTTAAAATTCATACAGGTATGTATAATCCTTTACAGCATGTTCATAGTGTAAACACAACATAACAAAACAAAAATGATAAGAACAGAAGAAGTATTGTTGTGTTACTTTGGGGTGGGTCAGAGATTATTACACTGGATGCAGCTTCTGTTGTCTGGTACCTGCTGTATGCATTTCCTCAGTGGACCTGTAGTTCAGTGAGTAGTGTACAGTCAGACACAGATAAGAGTGATAATGTGATGTTCCCTGAATCATGGTAATCAAGCTGACAGGCAAGATCAACACAAGTATGAGATGCATTTGTATAAATGGCATACATTTAAACATCCACATTACTCTATTTGTTCTACATTGTGTATATAATTGTTTATCTGTACTTTCCAAGGCAACTACTTCCTATTCTAAATCATTTCCTTGTTCCTGCTGTTGTGGTGTGGAGTTGTGTGGTGTGAAGTGTATTGTGTTGAGTTAACTTCTGTTGTGTGGGGTTCCATAGCTTGTACTAATTGTCCTCACATCTACATCAGTTAATATGAGTTTAACTCATCTAGTGTGCTTTTATTGTGGTTCATGTCCAACATGCAGAATTTCTGATGTGTATTTGTTACAAAATGTAATCTATACAAGGTCATGACACAATATATTAGAAAAAAATTATTACTTAAAGTATTTTTCCCTAATACTCTCCTCCTCTCTGTCTACTTATACTTCTCCTACATCTTTTACCAGTGCACATCATGTCTATTCTGTTGGCGACACAGTTGGCTATAGACCAAGGTAATTTTCACCCTTTAGTCTGAGCAGATTAAGTAGGTCGGCTATCACAAATGGCGTTTGTGAACGTAAACCTATTTTAAGCAATGCAGTTGATGTAGTGCGTTGTCTAAATAAAATCTGACACATGAATAAACTAATTTCTATCAAATACTATTTGTTTTCAATTCGTAAAGAGAAAAGGAAGAGTATAATTCCTGTTTCAGTTCTTTAGATTGCAACATAGACAGAATTAAGTACATTTTTAAAGCGAGGTAGTGTTTCGTTTGCACCAGCTGACTGTCTCTGCAGAAGCGTTTTCTAGAATTGTTTGATGAAAAGCATTTGAGTGCATTGGAAATTTCACCTCATACATTATTCTGTGATAGATTATAGTCATATGCACATAGTGAAGTTGTTAGATGTAGTGTAGAAAGTCAGAGTTTTGCAGTTTTGAGAAATTATAAGATGTCGGTTTCGCCGGGGAAGTGGCGCCAGTATTGAAGTTGCGATCGGCAGTTTTTCACATTTTCAGAGATTTATTTTATCAAAAATACAATTCATTGGACGCACAACACTGGATACCTTTACTTTATACATCTTGGTACCACTTAGATCTGAGAATCACAAGCTTACCTCAGACTAGATCAAACTGCCTGTTGTAAAAGTTTGAAAGTTGGACAACACATAGCTTTGGCGACTGCTCGCTCGCTCTGAAGTCATAGAAGTGCGCGGTTTTATTAAAGCGGCGCCCGAGCTGGGGGACGCTATATCCACGTGATGTGTCTCTACCAGTCACATTCTATTCTGTTGACGCTAACTTTTCTATTCTTATCCTGGCATCTGTCTGTCATTAGTATCGCTTAGTGAGTTCGATTTTCTACGGTGCTGTAATTGTTTTGATAATCTCCGGGTTGCTGTGTAACGTTGACGCGCTGTAAAATGATGGATAGGTGAATATGTCACAAATAGCAACAAAAACTACAACTACTAACTACTACTGCTGCCAATATCGGTGAGTGTGTCGGTGGGTGGGTGGGTCGGCCTGTCGGTCGGTCGGTCGGACGAATGGACGGGCGGAAGGACAGAGAGAGAGAGAGAGAGAGAGAGAGAGAGAGAGAGAGAGAGAGAGAGAGAGAGAGAGAACGTGTATTGGCAATGGAAGAAAGAATATTATCAATATACTACACACCATGTCCCGTACGCTGACAGCTGGCTCCGTGGCAATAGAGTTACAGACGCACTGTGTAACCCCGCATACCCGCGTTGGAAACACAGCTGCGGGGGATTTGGCAGCAGACCACTTTACGTTGGTGTTTTATGAAATGGTACGTGTGCCGGTGGTTCAGAAAGCAATGGCAAACTATTGAACGTAAACTTGCCCAGGAATCACGAACAGCCAAAAACATGCAGGGGTTGACTGCTACGTCCTGTAAAGGATATGCGGCAATGTTGACATAGGAAACAATGTCAGGGAATTTCCGTGTAAGGAAAAAGCTACTGCTCGGGGATAACGCAGGCGGTGTTGTGGGGGAAGGGGAGAGGGGGTGGCAATAATAATTACAGAGATAGGCAAAAACGGAGCAAGACAATGCTTGTCAATCCATGACATTTGCAAATTATTGAGTTTGTGTCGACTGTGTGCGAGTTCCCTCTCTGTCATACCTGAATCACACATTTGCTTGGAGTGTGTACAGCGGAACCTCACAGAAAGTGAATAGTATGTGTGTGTGTGCGTGTGCGCTCGCTCTGCTGAGACATAATCGATGCTGTGTGTGTTTTTGTGGCTGAAATGTTGCGATACTATTGTTCTTTATCAGTCACAATGAGAAATATGTTCCCAAGGTAAGGCCACTTTTATCTGTCACAATGAAAAATATTTAGCCACTTTTATCTGTCAGTTACCTAGCTCCAGTTATCACAACATGATCCAATTTTGTCTTGTCACAATGTGACCACAACTGACGACAACCTCTTTCTGATGTACGTGATAAGTTGTCTTTTTTGTCTTTGCCTCTTTTAATACATTTAGGTCACTCATTTTGCTGTCCAAGAAATTTGCTGCATTCTTTTATAAAACCACATCTCTTAAGCTTGAGCGGATTTATTTATTGTTTGGCTTGTTTACTAATTGTCTAAGTTTCATAAAGAAATAGTGCATGCATGTAAAGAGGCTACAGAAATTAAAACATGTGTGGAGACTGAGACAACTCATGGAAACGACACACATTCTATTGCGTTGATTTTCATACAATGGTGCGAGTGCCAGTCGTTCAGAAAGCAATGACAAACTACTGAAAGTAAACTTTCCAGGAAATCACAAACAGCCAGAAATACTGGGGTTGACTGCGACGTCCTGTAAAGGATATGCAACAAAATATTTTCACTCTATCGTTTATTCGATATAAGGCTGAACTCTATCGTTTATTTTATGTATGATTTCATTAAGCCTTGATCGGCAACTGGTGTAGGATCGAAACTACGATAAGTGGATAGTTAGAGCATTGCTTTGCTGATCCGGCAGCTTCGGCAGCTTGTCTTGTTTCAGGTGTATTGGTGTTGCCTTACCTCTGGAGTAAACTAGGTAGGCAGGCAGAGGGATTATGCTGCATGGGCAACACTTGGTCTCTACAATTCAGCATAGGTTACATACTATGGAAGTGCATAACTCAGACCCTGGTACCGCCATGGGTTGTAGTTTTTACGCTTTTTCTGAAGCACAGTACAACAAACTGTCGTCTGTCAAGACGACAAGGTATCAGTATAGCTTTACTATATCATATATGTGGTACACGGTTTCTCTCTATCGTTTCTGTCATTGAGGTTTCTCTCTATCGTTTCTGTCATTGAGGTTTCTATCTATCGTTTCTGTCATTGAGGTTTCTATCTATCGTTTCTGTCATTGAGGTTTCTCTCTATCGTTTCTGTCATTGAGGTTTCTCTCTATCGTTTCTGTCATTGAGGTTTCTCTCTATCGTTTCTGTCATTGAGGTTTCTCTCTATCGTTTCTGTCATTGAGGTTTCTCTCTATCGTTTCTGTCATTGAGGTTTCTCTCTATCGTTTATTTGGTACACTGTTTCTCTCAATCATTTATTTAATGCCAAGTTTTTCTCTATCGCTTATATAATGTTGAGTTTCTCTCTATCGTTTGGTTAATACGACGTTCTCTCTATCGTTTGGATAATACGACGTTCTCTCTATCGTTTGGTTAATACGACGTTCTCTCTATCGTTTGGTTAATACGACGTTCTATCTATCGTTTGAATAATACGACGTTCTCTCTATCATTTGGTTAATACGACGTTCTCTCTATCGTTTGGTTAATACGACGTTCTCTCTATCGTTTGGTTAATACGACGTTCTCCCTATCGTTTATGTGATAACTTCCAACAGTTAGTCAACCAAGCCACTAGAATAATAAAATCGTCTGCAACACTTATATATCACATTTATACAACATGTGCTGACGACATCACAGAATGTACTGTACCTATTCATGCAATGAGCGATCACTAGCCAGTATGTTGCATTTTGGTCGAACAGAGGTACCAACACTCAGAAACACAAACACATAAATATAAAAATTTCAATCAAGATGTCTTTTCACAAGGCTTGCTCAGCTCATCTCTGGCCTATGTTTACCAGCTTCCTGACCCAGACGATGCTCTAGACCAGTGGTTCTCAACCGGTGGGGAATTCCCCCCCCCCACCCCAGGGGGGAATTTCAGGGTTTCCAGGGGGGGGGGGGGATGGCGTTCTGAAAATATGGTGAAGGGGGGAATGGGCCAAAAAAGGTTGAGAACCACTGCTCTAGACCACTGGCTTAACACCTTTCTAAGTGTATTTGATAAGCACATTCCATTTAAGGAAGTTCGTGTTAAACATTACACTTAGCCCCCTTGGATCACCCAGGAGGTAGATGGAATTATGAGAGACAGGAACAGGGCACATAAAAATAGAGATCTAACTTTGTACCGTAGTCTGAGAAACAAAGTTCGTTAATTCATTCGAAAGGAAAAGAAAAACGTTTTTAAGAACTTAATAATAGATAAAACCAACAATAAAGATATATGGAAAGCATTTAATGCCTTGACAAACACAAGTCATCAAAATCATTACCATCAAATCAGGCTACATGTGATCAATTCAGTAGTTTCTTGTAATCCGACATAAACCAATTGAAAGCTCCAATACCAGATTCGCCTCATAACATATCTTTATTATCATCATTTTGTGAGAACAAATGCTATAGAGACATTTCCTCCAACATACCGCTAATGACGACCACTGAAGAATTTACTCATATCAGTAACCTAAAAAAACAACCAATAACTCATCAAGACTAGATGGAATCAGTAATCGGATCTTTCGCTGCGCTGCACCGGCGATCTGTGAGTCACTAACGTTTATATGTATAATAAATGTCTCACCAAAGGTCACTTCCCATCAGCCTTTAAAATCGCTAACTTGTATCCTCATTTAAAAGGTGGTTCATTAGACGATCGTCTCATGAGTAACTATAAGCCAATTTCCATTTTACCCTCACGATCCAAACCGCTAGAAAAGCACATTCACGAAACAACTCTAGAACACTTAGTTCGCCACAAACTAATAATTGACAGTAAGTCATGGTTTCGGATAAAATATTCTTGTCATACGGCCCAAACAAACATTTTAGAAAACTGGCATCAAAATACTACCAACAATACTCTATGTGGAGCGGTGTTTATAGACTTTAGAAAAGCATTCGATATGATAGATCATATTATTATAATTTAACTAAAAAACTAGAAACAATGAAAGTAAGCTTTAATATAGTGACATTAATAAAATCATTTTTATTAGCCAGAAAATATCACACAATAAATATGTATCTCAAGCCATTACCATTAATACTGGAATACCTCAGAGGTCTATACTTAGCCCTCTGTTATTTGCGATTGATATAAATGATCTTCCCTTAAATCTTTCGCCGTCCTGCGATCTATTTGCAGACGACGGCACAGTATATACAAACGCTATTGATTGCAATATGCTAAAATAATCCTTGCAACAGGAAATAAATAGTGTAGTTAACTGGAGTCACGCAAACCGCATGCAAATTAACATTTCTAAAACAAAATCTATGTTAACAGCAACCAGGCAAAGACTTCACACTCTAAACTTGCAGCGAACTCTTCATCTGCACATTGGAAGCACGCCTGAAGAAAGTGTAACCGAGCACAAGGCAGTGGGTCTTATCATTGATCAAAATGTAACCTTAAATCACATGTTCATGCTCTCGTTAAACAAATAGCCAAAAAAGTATACCAACTTGCCAAAATTAAAAATGTCCTAGACGAATACACAAGAAAGATATTATATACGTCCCACATACAAACACATATCGATTATTGCTCCAAAATTTGGGATAGATGCTCCAAATCAATAACAAAACGCCGTTATTCACTCCAGAAAAGGGCAGTGCGTTTAATTAATGGTGAAAAGCTTACCAACAATTCTAACCTACATGAACGTCTTCAGTTACTGCCACTCCACAAACGCCTAATTGTTTAAAGGCTAAACTAATGCATAAAGTCCTATTTCAAAGTGCCTCAAGCTACCTTTGGCCATTGTTCAAATATAAGGCAAGACATAGCGAACGACTAAATATACTTCATGTCCCTAAACCTAGGATAGACATATATAAAATAAGCTTAGCATACTCTGCCGCTCAGTTGTGGAACAATCTTCCACAAGAAATCAAAGACACCATAAATCATTTTACATACATTTTATTCCAAAGGAAAAGAAAAACGTTTTTAAGAACTTAATAATAGATAAAACCAACAATAAAGATATATGGAAAGCATTTAATGCCTTGACAAACAAACACAATTGTTACTAATGGTGGCGCCCATCAATTTCAAGTAAAGTTTATAGTTTTGAAATTCTAGTAAAAGGAAGATTATGTGTCCGTGTGTCGAGTAAGACCATAGTCTACTCTTGCAAAAGATAGGTGCTGAAGACGGAGGCAGCCAGCCAGGAGGCGCACCACAGAAATCAGGCTGCCACGCAATAACGCCGTGAATTATGTTGACAACTGCTACATGTTATGTGCTCGCCCTGCTCTGGTCCCACAGACAGGTGCAGTGCCGGGCCTTATGCCTCGTAAGGGTCTAACCACAAATAATGGAGGTCCATCTCAGATGTCCAGCGGAGCCAGAGGGCCTGACAATAGACCGTCTGGCCGTACCAAACAAAGACTTAAAATAATGCACTGGAATGCAGAGGGTATCTCCAAAAAACGAATAGAACTAGAAAACATCATGGCCAATGAAAATGTAAGTGTATGTTGCTTGCAAGAAACTCACCTGAACGAAAATATAGCCTTCAAAATCAGAGGCTACCAGTGTTACCGATCTGACCGAAAGGACAGGCGAAAGGGTGGGATACTGACTCTCGTCAAAAACAACATTCCTGCTTCCCAAATTGAAGTTCACATGGAAGGGGCTGAGTATCAGGCACTTAAACTTAAAACAGACAATACAGACTTTCACCTGATCAATTACTACTGTCCAAATGACCGCCCACAGGCACTGGACACACTACCATTAAAAAGAAAAATGATTGTGTGTGGCGACTTCAATAGCCATTCTCAGAGCTGGGGCTATGATCACATCGACCAGAGAGGAGAGAGATTGGAAGATTGGCAGGATGACAATAGATTCATCCTGATTAACAAGCCGTCTGACCCACATACCTTCTACTCGAGATCATGGCAATCTACATCTACACTGATGACCTGGTTTTGTGGAGCGCAAATGAACATGCATCAGTGGCCACCATATTGCTACAGAGAGCTGTAGATACATTTGTTGCATGGGCGGATAGATGGTGTATCAGCATAAACACTGACAAGTGCAGCACCACTCTATTACCTTTCTCCGAACAAAAGGCAGGGGAGCATTCAGATAAATGGAACACCCCTAAGAGAAGATAGGGAACCAACATACCTTGTTGTAACATTCGACGACAGCTGACATGGAGAAAATACATCAAAAAGCAGTAGGCAAAAGCCAGAAGGAAATTGCCATCCTGAGAAAGCTAACTGGAACCACGTGGGGAGCCAGTGGGAAAATACTTAGCAAAGTTTATCAACAGAGCATACGACCACACTTGGAATACGGGTCAACTGCTTGTGTTCAGCACAAAAAACTACATTGGCAGGAGCTGGGACAAGGTGCAAAATCAAGCTCTTAGAGTCATCACAGGAGGGATGAGATCAACCCCTATAGTAGCAATGGAGAAATGGGGAGGCACAAGCTTTAAGAGAACGCAGAG
>JACEFZ010027290.1:0-75810 GCA_014155875.1 Cepaea nemoralis | reverse complement strand
AGAATATGCAGACTAGATTCTCCATCACATCATGACAAGTCGTTCTCCCGTTTGCTGTCTTTTGTAGTCCAATTTCTGGCTTCAGACAGTACCATCTCTTGTGTCTCTTTTTTTCCGAGTGTGTGTGCGTACGTGTGCGCGCGCGCATTTGAGTGCGATCTAGCTATAGATAGATAGACAGACAGACAGACAGACAGACAGACAGACAGACAGACAGACAGACAGACAGACAGACAGACAGACAGACAGACAGACAGACAGACAGATCGATCCCCGTCAGGGAATGGGCGAAGCCGGGCCGGGTCAGACAGACAGACAGACAGTCGGGAACGGGAACTTATATGACTACTTATATGAATTAAATTAGATGCTCCCCACCAGGGACTGGGTGAAGCCGGGCCGGGTCAGACAGACAGACAGATAGACAGACAGATAGTCGGGAAAGGGAAAGGGATCTTATATGACTACTTATATGAATTAAATGAGATACTCCCCACCAGGAGCTGGGCGAAGCCGAGCCGGGTCAAACAGACAGACAGACAGACAGACAGACAGACAGACAGACAGACAGACAGACAGACAGACAGACAGACAGACAGACAGACAGACAGACAGACAGACAGACAGACAGACAGACAGACAGACAGACAGACAGACAGACAGACAGACAGACAGACAGACAGACAGACAGACAGGACAGACAGACAGACAGACAGACAGACAGATAGATAGATCCCCGCCAGGGCCTAGGCGAAGCCGGGTCGGGTCAGCTAGTGTGTAAGTGTATATATATATATATATATATATATATATATATATATATATATATATATATATATATATATATATATATATATATATATATATATATATATATCTTTGCGTTGTGAGTTCCCGAGGATGGACTTTCTGGCTATGTTATAACGTGTTTTTCCCCAGCGCATCACGTCCTGTTCGGTCTTTCCCCCCATCACCTCTTGCTTCACAAGTATGTGACTAGTTCCCTACAAGAGTTCCACATTGTGGTTATTTCACACCATTTTAGCCATTCTATTTTGCGCAGGCACGTAAATAAAAACAAGAAAAGGTCATACAGAAGCCGTGCTGAATGATGGTTAATGCGCTTGCCTGGCAAGACAGTGGTCCGGGTTCAATCCTTAGCAGGGACATAATTATTTGTCCTGCCAGCACAGCTCTGGGGTAGACTCAGCCTCATAACAATGGGTAACAGACAATTTTAACAATTTACTGGGAACTTACTGGGAAGTAAAAGCGACTACTAGGAAGGGAACTGACCACCTCACCTCCTATGTCGTGGTTAGAATGTGTGAAGACCTAAGATTCCACGTCCCGATGGCAGCTTCTGTTATGGGACTATCTTCACCTAAAGGTAATACGGCGGTAGATTAGCGTGTGAAATGGTAAGCAAGTATAGCACAGTGTAAGAAATGGGGAACCAAGCAGAGATGCATGCACCTGCAAAAGTCTCATTGGAAATAAAGATACCGCAATAGGTTACCACCTGTTGCTATAACGTGTGTATATAAACAGGTGTAGGTAATTGAGCCCAGGACTGACACGGGCTGACAGGCGTGTGAAATGGTGGGCCACTGTCCTGATAATAAACTAGTCCCTAACTAGTGTGCCATCATGGCCCCGGTAAATTAGCATTCTTGGTGAAAACAAGAAAAACCTACACCGATTTTGTTGTGATCTCCTTCAGACACAGACATAGGTTATCACTCACGGCTCTCCAACACCCCTCTATCACCTCATCTTGTGATGAAGTTGAGCGTATTTAGCATCGTTATTTGTTGCCTAACTGTTAAAGTTTACAGCAGATATCTTAGTATCTTTCTCTGTCTCCCTTAGCTAGTATCCTCTTCTTTAATAAGGCATAAGAGGGTAAGCTAATAAGTAAGTCACAAATGGTTGTAGAAATATAACTATATATATATATATATATATATATATATATATATATATATATATTATATATATATATATATATATATATATATATATATATATATATATATATATATATATATATATATATAAACAACTTAAAACCAGTTTATTTTTATAATACATTGTCCCTTTTTTTTCTCAACATAATTTCCAACAACATTGATGCACTTATCCCATCGTTTTATCAGTCATCAAAAACCGGCATTCACGAAATCTCTCCCATCAAGGCTGTTTGTCCCGTAAAGCGGTGCATAGTTGGATTTAAAAAAAGTTACGAGGGCGAGTCAATAAGTAAGTCGCACAGTTCTGTGGGATGGCCGGTAAATGAAAACAAAGCACGCAGTTCTATGCAGCCGGTTTGGGAGCTCTGATAAAACGATGGGATAAGTGCATCAGTATTGGTGGAAACTATGTTGAGAAAAAAAGGGACAATGTACGTATAAAATTAAACTGGTTTCAAGTTGTTATCATGTGTAGTTATTTTTCTACAGCCATTTGTGACTTACTTATTAACTTACCCTCGTGTATATGTATATATATATATATATATATATATATATATATATATATATATATATATATATATATATATAATGTTATGATAACCTATGATATGGCTTAAGGGATTGTGAGACGCGCAGTTTCATAATTACCCGACACACCGAGTCGAGTTCTCGAAATCATCTGAGGTGATTTGGAAGAAGACTGCCTTGAGTTGTTTCGGCGGTATGAGGTGCTGAACATTCAGAAAGCAAATGTAAACTACTGAACTAACATTGCCTAGTAAATCACAAAATGCCATAATTGTTGGGGTTGATTACAAGGTCCTGTAAAAAACATGCAACTTTAAAATGTGTTTTGATATTGAAGTGTACTTAGAATATCTGTCTAAGGTGTACACTAAGGAGACGGTGCACACTGAGTTTTCCAATTATAAATTTACACGTGTATGTTTATATATTCGGTGAACTTAACTTTTGTAAGTAAACAAATAAACAACGTCTACAAGATGGGCACTTACTGTGTTGTCATTTAATAATAATATTTCTGATTACTGACAGCTTTGAACAAATCTCTCTATCTCTATCTCTCTATCTCTCCCGCTCTCTATCTCTGTCTCTCTCTCTGTCTCTCTCTCTCTCTCTCTCTCTCTCTCTCTCTCTCTCTCTCTCTCTCTCTCTCTCTCTCTCTCTCTCTCTCTCTCGTGTGCAAGTGGACGCTAATCTATAAAGGCTGAAAAAAGTACTATATTTTTTTTAAAACAGGATAGTAATGTAAAGGGAGTAAGACACAACTGCAAATATATAATGTAATACAAAGGCAACGCCGATTCTTACTCACCAGAAGACAATAAAGTTAGTTACATGTCCTTTCCTGAACGTCATAATCAACCACGCCTGTTTGTGATTTAATAGGCAAGTTTACTTTCAGTAGTATGCCATTGCTTTCAGAATGACCGACGCTCATACGATTGTTAAAAATCAACAGTCGGCGGTCTGCTTCAAAATCGCCAGCAGCTGATTTCGAACGCCGTATGCGGGATACGCGCTCGCAACACCTTCGCCACATACGCCGGCCATCGCCACATAAGCTAACATAAACAAAGACGCCCGCACCCACACATTCTGAGTTAAGTCCGTGAGAAGTAAACCAGGAATACATAACTGTTGCTGACGTGAATTAAGTTATACCCCTTTTCGGACAAATAAATGTCCCGACACGTAATGAGTTGGCCGAATGAAAAGTATAATCCAATGTGATATAAATATGAGGTAAACTAAAAATGCCGGCTTCGTGGCTTAGAGGTCATGACTTTTCTCCGTAATCTCGTATACTCTCGTAGGTAACGTGATGACGGTGAGAATCAGCAGTGGTTCGAATCGCATTGGTAACTTACGGGGTATTGTCACGAAAACCACTGTGGTTGGCGATAAGATGAAAAAAAATTACAGAAAACAGTCTGTGTTCACAGCTGCAAGTTGTTTACTTCTAGCAGCGGTGAGATCAAGACAGTCGGGAGTCCTTGAGAATTCTCCTACATCAAAAGAAACGTTGGCATGATGTTTGCCCGATCGGGAGAATGAAGGGAAAACACCGGCTTGTTTTCGTTGTACCAAGAGGGAGATAAACTACTCTTGTGAGGTTAGTGACAAAGATAGTCTGCCCTTGGGGACACCTGTGTGACATCAAAGGACGTCACTCGGACAATCCCCACCTGGAAATGAGAAAACTAAACTGGTTTCCGTTAGTGTGCAGAATAAAGTCAACCTAGGCGGACGTCATTCGAATAGCCCTATCCTGGTGTAGAAAAGAGAATCTAACGTGTTAATATCCATTTTACATGGTTGGACATGTGTCTGTTATGACAAGGATAAGATTCGATTAAGGGATAGTGGAGTTTTCATTAGGTAATTACTAGTAAACATTAGATGTGAATAATGTAGTACAGTCTAGGGATAGAGTTTAGGTCATTAACATAGTGTTGTGTTGTGGTTAGTCGTTCAAGGAGTGTCGGCGACAGTAGGAAGTTGCCTTGTTAAAATTAACTAGTATGGGAAATCAATTTGCTCAGCTGGTTATGAATAGTGAAGGTGGATGATATTTAAAAGGACTGAAGTTGGTTGGGGGATAGGGGAAATGTCCAATGGTGGGATCTTACAGTGGGGTGGCTACTGGGGTCCTGCACTTTCTATTTTGGTCTTCCCTTGTCTTACCCTAACTCAGATCTATGTGATGAGCTCATCTGTCCATAACAGAGTTTGGTTCACTGTTATTTATCTGAGCGAGGCCAGTGGCCAACACTCATCTAATAGGGATCAGTGACGGGGTGGCTCTCACCAGGTGTGTTCTCTATTTCACAGGTTCCCTCAGGTTAGGATGAAAACCACGGAAACATTGAAAATTCAGATCCGGGATATTTTTGGTGCAGGAGGATTAGTCAGCGACCTTCTCACTGAGCCTATGCTAGAAAAGGTTTGAAAGAACATTGCTCTGTGGAGCTGAATCATATAAGTATCCTACAGGATAAATACTGAGAACATTAGTGATAGTATTTCACACTACCTGTGAACAGAAACATAGTAATGGTTTTTAGTTTTCACACCATTCGTGAATAAACCAGTAGTGATGGATTTTAACTCCACTTATAACTAGAACAGTAGTGATTGACTTTCACACTACATGAAACCAAAACTATAGAGAGTGTTTGTTCCACATAACAAGGAAATTAGAACACTAGGACTTATCTGGGAAATTAAGAGATTCATATGAGACTATGTACAATGACTGTTTTAAGAGTGAAAACTTTAGTACATTTCGCAGGAAGGAAGAATGTCATGTTCATGGGACAGCGTTCCGCTTTTCACTGTGCAGGAATTGTGTGGTCTCAGTTTCTATAAACATTTAGGAACAATGTTTAGGAACAAGGTAGGTTCAGTCCCAGACTGTATATTTGAGTGGTGACCAAGCATCGTGGTTATCAAAGCTCCTGGAGGTGGACAACGTCTGGCGGGAGAGACGCATCATTTGGTGAGGTCAATTGTGCTGACTATTATGATGTCGTGTAATCCTTGCCATGATGAGTGGACTCTGATCCTGAGCTTTGTGGTCTGATTTCTAAATTTACACTAGAGTATACAACACACATTCCACGCTTACACTTCTCACATACAACTCTTCTTCTTTTTTTTGGAATAAATTAATTGTTATTAATTTTTAGAAACTAGAGTTGTTGAGTATGTTGTTTTGGGGTAGAATGAGAGGGGACACGATCCAGTGGTGATAGAAAGTGAGAGAGAAAGAGGTGTCTATAGACTGACGGAGTGTTGTGGGCGGAATCTAGTGGATTTCCCCAGAATATGATATGGGTTTTAATAAAATGTGGCTGTTGATTCCCCTCACTCCAGGGACGACACTATAGAAGTATAATCTCTCAAGACACTATAGTAGAGAGAAAGTACTTATAACGACATTATTGGGGGCTCGTCCGGGATTTGAACCCGGAACCTCTCGCAAATGGAATCTTTGGACAGCGGGATCTCTTGTAAGCGGGATCTCATGTAAACGGGATCTTTGGACAGCGGGATCTCTCGACAGGGGGATCTTTTGACACGGGATTTCTTGACACGGGATCTTTAGTTACAGGACGGAGATATCATATTAGTGAGGATCCAGCTAGGGTGAATGTGGATAGGGGTTAAGACACATATCTTGCCTCTTCACACTTCACACGTCTACTTAGGTCTGTGGTCCTAATTCCACTCTTGTCACTGAGTGATTGTGTTGTGTTGTGTTGTTGTAACAAGACGCCCGGGGCTTGGACAGGTATGTTACTATAGTTAATATCCCCAGCCTTTGCTCCGACCACCCCAATAGAACTTTACATCTACAATGCCCCACACAAGCCGGGACAGCTGACTTTTCCTTCCCCTCTTATTGATTCCTACCCACAGGGGGCTCGGACAAGGCAACAGTCATACTAATACACAAAGCCATAGCTAACAAAGCAAAATTTAATTTCTAAATACGTCAACTGCAACTTAGAGAAGGATGGCTGAAAGCCTGAATAGAAGACAATATGTACACGAGAAGATCTCCTGATGGTCCGTCTTCATCACAGAGCATGTGACTTAAGTTCGTGAGGCTGTCCCGTCGTAGTTAACGACTCACCCGAGAAACCTCCAGTGTAAAGGAACTCCAAGGCATAGACCCTTCCAAAGTCTTCTCCTCCCACTGTGAAAAAGATCTAGGGCTGGTCAGGCGTAGGACTAATGCCTGACAGACACTTCACCAACCATTGAGGATCATCCCTCGATGACTTACTAAATCAAAAGTTCCACTCCGCTGATGACGTCTGGGTCGACCCTAGAATCCTAGCTGTCCCCAACTGAAGAAAAGTCCTATATCACAATACACTAGTATATACAAGAGCCTGGTTGCTCTTCTGTCTCACCAGTTCCTGGGAAACACTTATCAGCAAACTATAACTGGAGCACTGGCTCCATAGTACCACAATGTCACAATTGCCTGACTCGACACATGAATGTTAACACTGAACATATTCTCATGTAGCTATCTTACACAGTTCGGTAGGTATTAATTACCTTAACAGTCCACCAAGTCTGTCCATCAACTCAGTTCGGTAGGTATCAACTACCTGTACAATTCACCAGAATGTCAGATCTCTGCTGCCGGTCATATGACACGGTTCATGGCTTCAAAAAAAGGATCACACCTGTTGATTCATCCTTGCGGTTCCGTGAACTTTAGACAATGTGTCCCATGACGACCCAGCCGGGCCGGAAGCTTAATAAACAGGCCATGGGCATGACTGGTAAACATTCGGTTCAACACCGGAACTTCATTGCCTGGAAAATCCCAATGTTATCATTGATTGAGACATGTACCAGTACCTCGCTGGCGGGAACCAATAGACGCTGTAGTCTCTGACCCTATCTGGATCGATTGACTAACTTCGTCGGACTCTTGGCGGTGGTCTTAGCCTAGACCTACCAGCTAATCTCAACTCAATTGACTCTCCAGTATTGACGTAGGCAGATTCAAATGACTGCTCACAGTAACGCCTCCAATCTCATCTGGATTGGCACTGGAATGAGCAAGTCCCGTGGAGCTTATGGTTGAGCTCCTGAATCTCCATCGGATCTAACCTATAACAGATCCTGAAACATGGAGGGGTTGGTGTGAGTACTCAACTACAACAACGACTACACTGCATCTCCACATTAATACATGTCTCTCAGTAATATATATAATACAATATATATATATATATATATATATATATATATATATATATATATATATATATATATATATATATATATATATATAAGTTATCATCAACATCATCGATCTACTCTTAATTACAATGTATAGGCATGAGGCTGCAGGAGAAAGCAATAATACACCAGTGTATCGTTAAGTAACTCGTCTGGGCAACAGATAGCCCGATAGCACCAGAGTAGACTGTATGACTCTGTCAAAGTATCCTTCGTCCTGGTGCTAATCCACTCCTGTTTCTTCACCATCCATCAACCAGAAAATACACCTACTTCTCTTTCAGTGTAGTGGTTACATTATCTAGGAGGTGCCCAGTCGGACATATCCTCCTTCTACCTAGCTCAACAATTAATCAATCCCTTCACCCATGGATCAACTAATTAAACCTAACTCATTAATGACTGCACAACATTAATAAATTATCTTCCTCACAATTCATTAACGTAGCATTAATAACTTATAACTAGGAATTGTTAAACTTAATTAACAAACTCAGAACACAGCAACAGCTTTTGTTCTGGGATCTCCGTCCCAGAACAACGTTTGACCTTTATTAATTGACCTTCATCCATGACGGTCAAGTCTGTGCAGGTCTAGCACAGATATGGTGGCCCTCCACCGAAAACACTTTCCCACAGCTACTGTGGGTCCAGCGCATCTTGGTCCGTGGCGAATTAGGCCACGTCATCCTTTTTAGAGAGGCTACCAGCCCCCTCTCCTAAATCTCCAGTTCCCCTTATCCGGACCAATTACCACAGAGGATACTACTACTTCCTCACTGCAGTGAATCAGTTACTCCATTATCAGAGTCAGGTTTCTTGAAGAGGAGAATAATAGAGACAGACCAGGTTCTGTACATAGTTCGGATCTACATAGACGCAACGGCCTCGATTACAGAGCGCCGCATCGCTCTCGGTCGGGTATGTTAATTCCACCTTCGGTTAAGCACGATCGCTTTGGGTCGGACATACAACATAACGGTCGGTCTGACATGCCTAATAACCAGTCGGTTGGCTAGGCATACGCACGATTGGACACGCATGGTCACTCTGGCGGACAGGCATGTAAACAAGCAGTGACCTCAGGCATCATAAATACTTTCTATCAACCGCTATCCGGTAATTATAAAACATTTCTGTCTAAGTGGAATATCACTGGCATCTTCACACAGCAAATACTTACCTGCACATCCCAATGAAATAACACCACCTTGTTCCCGGAATAATACCACCACTGATATAGATACATAAATTACCATCCTATTCTAGCCAAGCAAATGACACATCAATAATAATAACAAGCAATAACTTATCACTATTAAATGATTCTAGCATCACAATGTAACGAAGTCAAACTTCCTGACAGCCCTGAGTATGTAACCACTAAACCAGATAGGTAACACATCTGCTACACAGTTGGTAAATTACCCGAACCTACTTACACATAGCAGTGATAATAACATACATATCCCTAACAATGCATATAATTTGTACTCTAACAGTAAATACATTCTATCAGATGTACTAACATCGGATTTACTCAATTATCAGATGGAACACACATATACAGGCCTACTGTTTATACACGCTTGTAGCTATCAGACATCTGACCTCAATACTCTTAGCCGATCGATAGCGGCTAATTATTAATGCAGATAGGCGGAGCTTCAATTTATGCGCTCCGAGGAGATAATTATTTCGGCCGGCGATTAAACGTCGCGGTATATTTACGGACAACGGCTAATACTTAAAGTAATTCATCATTACCTGTGATCTTGAAATCACATCACTCGACTGCAGGTGTCCGCTCTGACTGCGAAAAAGACATCTCTTCTAGCAGTGAGTTACTGCGGCCTTCCTTGACGAAATTCGGCTGGCGACTGACGGTGGATAGCTAAGGGCGCTGCCACAAGGACTTCTCGGGCCCCGAGTATCCCAAGGATCAGGGAGAACTCCAAAACCTCGTGAGTTCCGAACAATTGTGAGTCCAACGTGCCAACAAACCACGTACGCACTGGGCCGGGGACATTCTAGCCTATTCTAGAAGTCACCAGAATTGTGACGTCACGGACTATTTACCGGGGAATTCCCTAGTTATGGTCACCATATCAAGGGAGACTACCCCGGCGTATTCCAACCAAAGGGAAATAATCCAGAGGACAGACTGTATCTAGTCCCGTTTCGTCACAGCTGTGTGGTGTTAAATATATAGATACATTTGATTAGTAAATATCTATATATTTGTTTGGAGATAATTTGCATGCAATCTGCTGACTTACCTCTCTGAAATATGGCCACTCCTAACCTAACTATGGCAGAACTAAGGGCACTGGGGGAAGAAATGGGTTTGTCGGGTTCTGCACTAACAGATTACATACAGGAGGTGGAGAAGGATCTTCGTCAAGCAGAAAGGGAAGATCGGAAGGCCGAGCTGGAATTGAGAAAGATTGGAGTTAGAAACTAAGAGGATAGAAGCTGAGCAAGCCACTAGAAGGCTGGAACTTGAAGCTGAGCAGGCAGCTAAGAAACCTGAAGCTGAGCAGGCAGCTAGGAAACTTGAAGCTGAGCAAGTCCAGCTAGAAGGCTGGAACTTGAAGCTGAGCAAGCAGCTAAGAAACTTGAAGCTGAGCAAGCAGCTAAGAAACTGGAAGTTGAGCAAGCTGCTAGGCAACAGGAAGCTCAACAAGAAGCTCAGAAAAGGGAAGACGAGTACCGATTGCGAGAACTCGAGCTTAAGAGACAATCTAGTGGGGAAACTGAGGGAGCAGTGGGAGGCTTCTCCATCCCAGGCTCAACCCCAGTAGGTAAACATAGTTACCATGCTATGATGTTCCCTCTAGCGGTCTACGAAGAAAACAAAGAGAAGATTGACCAGTACCTTCAACGCTTCGAGGCCATGTCGGTTGCTATGGGTCCGGATCGTGACAAATGGTGTCTTAAGTTGTCCCAGGGATTACGCGGGACCGGCTACGAGGTTATTCTCGCCTGCCACCAGGACATGAGAACAATTATGACGAGTTGAAAACGGCTCTGCTGAAACGATTCGAGGTTACGTCACATACCTACCGGAAAAAATTTCGAGCAGCGAAACGAGAACCGGGAGAGTTGTTTGCCGCCTACAGTCTGCGTCTGAAATCCTATCTCCATAAGTGGATGGATTTGGCTGGGTTCGCACATGACTATGAGAGTCTGGAAGAGATCATGGTAGTCGACCAGTTGAAGAAGCAAATGTCGAAACCTCTTAGGACATTCCTAGGAGAACAAGGGGCGGAACGTACTGACATCGTGACAAAATTGGCAGAACGGTTTGTCGAGGTACATGGGGAGGCAGGCAGAAACCTCTCCACCAACACCAAAAGTCAGGAGAAACATGACCAGAAGAAAACCAAAATCACAGGAACCAAGAAGGGGGAACCTTATGTAAAAACTTCAGAGGAGGTTTGGAGAAGAAGAAGGAGGGAAGCAAGAGCACCCGAGCTCTACACCAAAACGACCGTGGTCGGAGAAGTGGTGTTCAATTTGTAAGTTACCCTCTCACAATACGAGGGACTGCAAATCAAAGGCTAAGAACCCTCACTTCGCAGCATGTCAAGTGACTTCCACAGACGTTGTCACTGAAAATGCCAAGGTTGACAACGAAGCTCGCCACCAGGAGAGCTCACTCAAGTCCGGCTCTGGAAAATCTAGGACAGGGAAATGGTGCAAACACTGCAGGTCGCATACTCACAATGCTATTGACTGCAGGAGAAAGTCAGGAGACTCTCATTTAGTCGTGTGCCCAGTGGCACCTAAGTTGGAGCCCACCGAACAGGTCGAGGCCGAGGAAGAGACTCCAGACCAGTATAAACTACCTGTAGTGGAATTGATAGAGGTTAACGGCCGTCAAGTGGAGTGTTTGTATGACACAGGTCTGGACGGGGAGGCCGTGATTTCTGCGGATCTGGTACATCCAGAACAATTCACAGGTGAGACCATGGAGATACAGCCTGCACAGAAGAGTGCTGTAGCCATGAAGTTGCCCATTGCCAAAGTGGAGATTCGGTCAAGATATGTCACCGGCACAATCAAGGCTGCTGTATTGACCGATCCCATTTTCCCCGTCATCCTCGGCTGCCGGTATGTCTTTCTGGGAATGCCCAGGGAGCCAATCCATATGGGAGCAATACAGACTCGCTCTCAGACGAGAACGGAACAGGCAGAAGCAATTGTGACGAACCCACTGCCAGGGGAGCTTGCGAACTGCCCAGAGTGAGGATGCAAACTTACGTCCTTGCTACAAGAAGCTGCAGAGAAGTGCTGATCCACCAGGACGGGGGCAGTACTACATGAAGAATAGGATACTCTACAGGAGAGCCGGAAGGGGAGACAACCTATACGGTCAGTTGGTGGTCCCGAAGGCTCACCGTTCCAAATTCTTCATATGGGGCATACCATCTCCTTTAGTGGGCATATGGGTATTGCCGCCACCATGCAGCGAATTTCCTGCCATTACTATTGGCCGGGAATGACAGATGATGTGCGTCGGTATGTGAAGTCATGCCCTGAGTGCCAGAGGGTGGCACCGAAACACTGGACAGCACCGGTGGTCTTGGGTGAGATGCCCATCATGAACTCTCCTTTCGAGAGGGTAGCCATCGATATCGTGGGTCCACTTCCTAGGACTAGGAAGAGGAACATGTATATACTCACAATGGTGGATTGCTGTACAATGTGGGGTGAAGCCATACCGTTGACCACGATTGACTCGAAACGAGTGGCGGACGCACTGATGGAGGCCTTTACAAGATTAGGCTTCCCTGATCAAATTCTGACGGACAATGGGTCCCAGTTTTGTGGGAAACTCATGGAGGAGGTATTTAGGGTGTTCCACTCTAACCACATACATACCAGCCCTTACCACCCTCAAGCCAATGGACAAGTAGAGCGTTTCAACGGCACGTTGATGACAATGCTCCGGAAACTGGCACAGGAAAAACCTGATAGGTGGGATGAATATATCCCAGCAGCACTTTTTGCTTATCGGGAAGTACCTCATGGCTCAACAGGACTACCACCCGCTACGTTGCTGTTTGGTCGTCCAATCAAAGGACCGTTGGAAGCCATGTTGAGGAGTTGGACTGAAGAGGGGACGTCGGAAGAAGTGATCTCTTCCTATAAATACGTGGAGGAACTGAAAGAAAAACTCCACAAGGGATGGACTCTGGCGAATCAAAACTTGAAAAAGGCCAGAAAAAGACATGCGGCTTACTACAACCGTAGGTCTAAAGACAGATCTCTAGAGGAGGGAGACAAAGTCTTGTTGCTACTCCCAACGGGAAAGCAACAAACTGGAGATAGGTTGGCAAGGACCATTTCCCGTGGAAAGGGTGATATCCAGAACCAACTATCAGATCCGGATCCGGGGAAAGTCGAAGATTTTCCATATCAATCTCCTGCGGAAATACGAGGAGAGACCCGGAGACAAAGCAGCTCACCTCATGGCAATGGCAGTTGCAGTGGAGACAGAAGTGGGAACCAACGAGGGCAGGGAATATCCCCTGGTACACCAGGAAACCTACAAGGATGTGCAGGTGAACCCTGATCTGACCTCCCAGGAGAGGGAAAAGATAACCCAGGTTCTCGAGTCTCATAAGGAGATACTGACTGATAAACCAGGACGAACGAGGTTGGTTGAGTTCGAGATGACTTTGACCACTCAAGAGCCTGTTCGCCAAAAGGTTTACCCAGTGCCATTCTCTAAAGAAAAGGCCCTGGAGGAGGAAATACAGAAACTGCTGGAGGATGACGTGATTGCGCCATCGACATCCCCATACAATGCGGGGGTGGTTTTGTTACGCAAACCAAGTGGAGAACACCGGTTGTGTATAGACTACCGACTTCTGAACAGTCATACGCACTTTCAGGTGGAACCTTTGCCGAATCCAACTCAGTTATTCGCTAGGCTCCATAAGGCTCGGTACTTTTCAAAGGTGGATCTGAGTCGGGGGTATTATCAGATTCCGGTCAAACCAGAGGTTCGACCCCTGCTGGCTTCAGTACACCCAGTGGACACTACGAATTCAAGGTCATGCCCTTTGGACTCAGCAATGCACCTAGTGTGTTTACTCGCATGATGAGGACTTTACTAGATCCCTTACAGGATCCGTCCATTGTATCGTTCATGGATGATATTCTGATTTCCAGTGACAGCTTGGATGACCACTTGCAATCCTTGGAGAGAGTTTTTAATAGGCTCAGGGAAGCAGGGCTTACCGCTCGCCCAACCAAGTGCATGATTGGTTACCAGACTCTGGAATTTCTGGGTCACACCATCACTCCAGGACAAATTGTCCCAGAGGATAAGAACCTAGAGAAAATCAGAAGTGCTCCAAGGCCAAAAACGAAGAAGGATGTGCGATCTTTTCTCTCGTTATGTGGGTTTTACCACAAATTTATCCCACATTTCACTGAACTGGGAGCTCCATTAACGGAAACCTTGAAAAAGGGATTCCCGGACCAAATCGTTTGGACACCAGAATGCGAGAGTGCCTACAGTCAGTTGAAGGAGGCCTTGGTCAGCAAACCTGTGTTACAGCTCCCTGACCTTTCCAAACCATTTGTGTTGAGAACGGATGCGAGTGGGATTGGAATTGGGGCAGCCTTGTTACAGGAAGGGAAAGACGATGCTTCAGTTTTGAAACCTGTGGCATACGCCAGCAAGAAACTTCTCCAGGCTGAGAGGAATTATTCGACCGTCGAGAGAGAATGCTTGTCTCTCGTATGGGCCGTGCAGAAATTCCAGCCCTATTTGTATGGAGTTCAGTTTCGGGTCCAGTCGGATCATCAGCCCTTGATGTTCCTGGCTACTTCGCAGAAGCTCAACGCCCGTTTGATGCGGTGGTCGTTGCTACTGCAACCTTACAATTTCACAGTGGAATATATACCTGGGAAGGAAAATGTTGGAGCGGATTTTCTATCCAGACACCCAGCTCCTGAAGAAGAGGAATAAATCATCTGGATCGAACGCACAGTGGAAAAGAGTGAGATGGACTACTCTCTTAAGAGGGGGCCTATGTCACGAAAACCACTGTGGTTGGCGATAAGATGAAAAAAATTACAGAAAAAGTCTGTGTTCACAGCTGCAAGTTGTTTACTTCTAGTAGCGGTGAGATCAAGACAGTCGGGAGTCCTTGAGAATTCTCCTACATCAAAAGAAACGTTGGCATGATGTTTGCCCGATCGGGAGAATGAAGGGAAAACACCGGCTTGTTTTCGTTGTACCAAGGGGGAGATAAACTACTCTTGTGAGGTTAGTGACAAAGATAGTCTGCCCTTGGGGACACCTGTGTGACATCAAAGGACGTCACTAGGACAATCCCCGACTGGAAATGAGAAAACTAAACTGGTTCCGTTAGTGTGCAGAATAAAGTCAACCTAGGCGGACGTAATTCGAATAGCCCTATCCTGGTGTAGAAAAGAGAATCTAACGTGTTAATATCCATTTTACATGGTTGGACATGTGTCTGTTATGACAAGGATAAGATTCGATTAAGGGATAGTGGAGTTTTCATAAGGTAATTACTAGTAAACATTAAATATGAATAATGTAGTACAGTCTAGGGATAGAGTTTAGGTCATTAACATAGTGTTGTGTTGTGGTTAGTCGTTCAAGGAGTGTCGGCGACAGTAGGAAGTTGCCTTGTTAAAATTAACTAGTATGGGAAATCAATTTGCTCAGCTGGTTATGAATAGTGAAGGGGGATGATATTTAAAAGGATTGAAGTTGGTTGGGGGATAGGGGAAATGTCCAATGGTGGGATCTTACAGTGGGGTGGCTACTGGGGTCCTGCACTTTCTATTTTGGTCTTCCCTTGTCTTACCCTAACTCAGACCTATGTGATGAGCTCATCTGTCCATGACAGAGTTTGGTTCACTGTTATTTATCTGAGCGAGGCCAGTGGCCTACACTCATCTAATAGGGATCAGTGACGGGGTGGCTCTCACCAGATGTGTTCTCTATTTCACAGGTTCCCTCAGGTTAGGATGAAAACCACGGAAACATTGAAAATTCAGATCCGGGATATTTTGGTGCAGGAGGATTAGTCAGCGACCTTCTCACTGGGCCTATGCTAGAAAAGGTTTGAAAGAACATTGCTCTGTGGAGCTGAATCATATAAGTATCCTACAGGATAAATACTGAGAACATTAGTGATAGTATTTCACACTACCTGTGGACAGCAACATAGTAATGGTTTTTAGTTTTCACACCATTCGTGAATAAACCAGTAGTGATGGATTTTCACTCCACTTATAACTAGAACAGTAGTGATTGACTTTCACACTACATGAAACCAAAACTATAGAGAGTGTTTGTTCCACATAACAAGGAAATTAGAACACTAGGACTTATCTGGCAAATTAAGAGATTCATATGAGACTATGTACAATGACTGTTTTAAGAGTGAAAACTTTAGAACATTTCGTAGGAAGGAAGAATGTCATGTTCATGGGACAGTGTTCCGCTTTTCACTGTGCAGGAATTGTGTGGTCTCAGTTTCTATAAACATTTAGGAACAGTGTTTAGGAACAAGGTAGGATCAGTCCCAGACTGTATATTTGAGTGGTGACCAAGCATCGTGGTTATCAAAGCTCCTGGAGGTGGACAACGTCTACCGGGAGAGACGCATCATTTGGTGAGGTCAATTGTGCTGACTATTAAGATGTCGTGTAATCCTTGCCATGATGAGTGGACTCTGATCCTGAGCTTTGTGGTCTGATTTCTACATTTACACTAGAGTATACAACACACATTCCACGCTTACACTTCTCACATACAACTCTTCTTTTTTTTTTTTTTTTTGAATAAATTAATTGTTATTAATTTTTAGAAGCTAGAGTTGTTGAGTATGTTGTTTTGGGGTAGAATGAGAGGGGGCACGATCCAGTGGTGATAGAGAGTGAGAGAGAAAGAGGTGTCTATAGACTGACGGAGTGTTGTGGGCGGAATCTAGTGGATTTCTCCAGAATATGATATGGGTTTTAATAAAATGTGGGTGTTGATTCCCCTCACTCCAGGGACGACACTATAGAAGTATAATCTCTCAAGACACTATAGTAGAGAGAAAGTACTTATCACGACAGGTATGTGAGCCAGCCGCTCAGAAAGCAATGGCAAACTACTGAGCGTAATCTTGCCAAGAGATCAACATACAGCTGAAAGATGCTGGTGTTGACGGCGATGTCCTGTAAATCAATCAATCAATCATGTGCCATGCCGGAAAGCGTGGGCGGTCATGACTCGCCATTTCACTCGATCACCAGTGTCGTGGATCAGCTCAGTGTTCCTGTCTCGTCCATGCCATGTGGCCAAGCCATCCAGGTATTTTCCTCTCGGTCTTCCTCTTGGTCTGTTCCCCTCGATCTTGCCAGTTGTCACTAAGTTCTCCAATCCATTTCTTCTCATAGTTTTCCTTCTTGAGTCCGCCTTGTCTTTAAAAAGACGTGTGCAAAAGTTATAAGCAATGTATGGCGGTGTTCATATCCAATAACAAAATACCACAAATTTAGCTCGGCGTCCCACCTTTCACAATAGAAAAAGTGGTAGCGTTATAACTTGTACTGTCCGTCTACGCCCGTGTGTTACAGGGAGATTCACAATGGAAGCAAAGAATGAGTAACACCGTCACCTACTAATCCATGTCATAAAAGGCGACTAAGGGAGGTTGACGTGAGAATAACTACTTCATTCTGTAGAAAACTCTAGCTGTAAAATCCAACCGACCATAAACAAGCTTATACAAGAGCTTGGCGCGAGTTGGTTGAGACGCTCCATTTGGGATCAGAATGGCAGAGTAAGAAGTGTCCGTCATTGACAACAAAAGACATAATCCAAGAAGACTCAAACATGGAGAGATAATATGGTAGGCCTGAGACTTTCAGTTATAAAACAACGCTCTTTAGTATCAACTACATTTGTATGTATACTTGGACAAAACAGCTTTGTCACTCAATGAGCAGTCCAAGAACAAAACAAACAAACGAGTTCGGTAACTGGATCCTGCTGTGGGTAACTGAAGTGTTAGGACCATGACATTTTGTAGGTCAGAATGCACAGAGGAACAGGCACCCAGTCCTCACTGCCGCAGTGATTTTTCAGTGATTCATTCACTGCCGCAGGGAACATCTAGAGCTGACATCCAACCCTCCTCGTCCGACCACGCTGATGCCATTGTCAGCGTAACGTCGTAACCATTACACCAACGTAACCGCTACTTTCCAATAACGCCAGAAACAAATTAACGCGGAGCCACTGGCACACAGAGAAGACAATGCGCAGACAGAAGAAATCAGTGGCACACACTAGGCAACAGAAACATGTATGTTTTACACCGGGATTCAAAACCGCCACCTCCAAATGCTTACATACTCTGGGTAAGGGAACACGTGCACATCGAGGCACGAAAAACTCATCATCATTATCATCATCAAGTGCCCTGCCATCTGGCGTAGGCGTTTATAGCTCTCCACAGATCTCGGTCTTTGGTGTTTTGGATCAACTCTGCTGTTGATATTCCTCCATGCCACCATCTCAATCCATCCAGCATCATTTCGCTTGGTCTGCCTCTGCCTCTCTTCCCCTCGATCTGTCCAGTTGTCATGATGTTTTCTAAAGCCTCTCTTCTCATCATATGACCGAAGAAAGCTGTTTGTCTCATTCTTATTGTTGTATACAATATTCTAGTTTCATTAGCCATGTTTCAGGCAATCATTGTTAGTTACTCTGGCAGTCCAAGGAATTCGCAACATTCGTCTCAGAGCCATATCTATGTTGCTTCTAATTTCTTCTTAATTTGTCCATTTACATTCCAAGATATTACTGCCATACAGTAAAACTGGTTCTATATTAGATACCTTTACATAAACGAGTCATCACTAACCCAATTTATCTATCACCCCCTCAACTCACAACTGTGGATATATGGACAATTCGTACTGAACCATCTGTATTTAAAATTATAGCTCGCTGGACGTGGCGGCAGAGCAGTGGCTAGCACGTTTGGCCTGCATGCCCAGTGACGTGTCAGAATCCCCATGTAGGCGGACTTTTGTTCACTGACCTGGGATCCCAGATGGACCCGGCCTAAAACAGGGAACAACAAATCTACTGAGAAACAAAGGTGGTCGGCGAGCCACGGAGCTACCATGCCTCCCTAGTTTGTGAATAATTATCCACAGCGCAACCAAGCCTCCCTAGCGTGTGAATAATTATCCACAGCGCTACCATGCCTCCCTAGTTTGTGAATAATTATCCACAGCGCTACCACGGCCTCCCTAGTTTGTGAATAATTATCCACAGCGCTACCACGCCTCCTTAGTTTGTGAATAAGTATCCACAAACACAGAACCAACTGTGGGTTGATCATGAGTTCGAATCTGGAAGGGGTAAATGTTTACAATTGACCTGCCTCCCAATTTGACCCAGCCTAAAATTGATACCAGGAAAATCTTGAGGTGTAAAGCCACCGAGTGCTGATAAGGTTGTACAATATGGGCCTGGCTATACAATATGGGCCTGGCTAAAATACAATATGGGTCTGGATATACAATATGGGCCTGGCTAAAATAAAATATGGGCCTGGCTATACAATATGGGCCTGGCTATACAATATGGGCCTGGCTAAAATACAATATGGACCTGGGTATACAATATGGGCCTGGGTATACAATATGGGCCTGGCTAAAATACAATATGAGCCTGGCTATACAATATGGGCCTGGCTATACAATATGGACCTGGCTATACAATATGGGCCTGGCTATACAATATGGGCCTGGCTATACAATATGGGCCTAACTATAATACAATATGGGTCTGGCTATACAATATGGGCCTGGCTATACAATATGGGCCTGGCTATACAATATGGGCCTGGGTATACAATATGGACCTGGGTATACAATATGGACCTGGGTATACAATATGGACCTGGGTATACAATATGGACCTGGGTATACAATATGGACCTGGGTATACAATATGGACCTGGGTATACAATATGGACCTGGGTATACAATATTGGTCTGGGTATACAATATGGACCTGGCTATACAATATGGACTTGGCTATACAATATGGGCCCATCAGCACGTGCCAAGTGCGATAAAGGGTCCTATACTTATTTATCATGTTTAAAGTTGTTGTTTTTAATTTTTGCATATCTTTTACAGGACATCGCTGTCAACACCAGCATCTTTCAGCTGTATGATGATTTCTTGGCAAGGTTACGCTCAGTAGTTTGCCATTGCTTTCTGAGCGGCCGGCTCACATACCCCGTAAGTTACCGATGCGATTCGAACCACTGCTGATTCTCACCGTCATCACGTTGTGGCCGAGAGTATACGAGATTACGGAGAAAAGTCATAACCTCTAAGCCACGAAGCCGGCATGTTTAAAGTACCAAAAGTAAATGTGGCATTACGCTAGGTATAAACACTCAAGTATGAGATCTATGTTCGAGAACCTGAGAAATGCAAAAGTCTCTCTGTAGCAAAATGCCTTGGGGAAGAAAAAAAATTCACGAGCGTGTTACAATTCGGGAGGAGGCAGTGAGCAGTGAGAAATGAAGTAACATTGTCAAAATAATCAGGTTTGCATTGAATCAAGTTAGCAGAGGCGACAACGTTAAAGAGCGTGCGCTGAAATGAAGACAGGTTTAATAAGGTCATGAAATATGCTCATCGTTTTCTTTGTAAGAGAAAGCGTGTAACAAAACAGAACACATGACTGAATTATCACAAATGGGTGAAAGGTACATTTTCACTTTAGCAATTCGTAAACATTTTCACAAGTGTATTATTTATTTTCAGACAGATTTCGTGTAACGCTTTCTTTTCCCATCTCAGCGAGCGTGAGAAATACTAAATACCACCACATCCGTGCAGCCGGTGCTGGATCAATGTGTCATCAGCACCTTCGACCTTCACGGCTTAACCCTCGGCTGCTCCAGAAACATCTCGTTAAGGGAGCGAAAGTGACATTACCAAGGTTCTTCAAGCCAGTGGAATGACCTCACGATATCAGAAGCAGACGAAAGACGGACTACAGAGTGCAGCTTTAAAGATGATTAATTTCGTCTAGAGAAGAAAGCATGCATTCTAGATGTCCGTTACACTGGGTCTGGTTTAATGGTGGAAAATCACTGCATAAAAAGGGAATCGACAGCACTGTTGGGATCGTGATTTCCGTGGTTTGGTAGATTGGTGGCGGAAACCGCACAGGTGCTGGTGATGGTGGAAGAACTTGTCACCGAAAACCGACGAAATAGAATCGGAAAAATAAATATTGACAATTTATACACATTAACATATAGATATGAACTATCTGTCGATGAAACTCTGTCGATGAAACTTTATGGAAACAAAGTGAAAAGCCACTGTTATAATAAAAATAAAAAAATAAAAAAATAGAAGTTACAGACAATATATTGCTAGATTTATTGCCTGGGATATTCGCTGCATCTCGTCACACTGCACACTGCAGAGTTATATACCATATGAAGTGAGTTGAGTTGTGTTGTTGAGTTGAACTGAGTTAAGAACCGACATCACTGCTCTCAGGACATTCCCATATGTGCTCCGTCCCCTCATTCAACAGCCAGCGAAGAGTCATACTACTAATAGTCCCCACCGATATTTGATTTAGAGTTCTCCTGGTCTTCCCTCTCAGTTTTGAGATTCTTCAAGAACCCCTACCTACCCCCCCCCCCCCCACCCCCACAATCTCATTATTTCCAAATACGGGTTCTCAATATGTTCCTCCGTCTTCTCCACCTGACCCCACAAACACATGACCACCTCCCCCTTGTCCATAGAAATCTACCACTAAGAGGTGCATTCCCTGCCAGCCTATCAGCCTGTTCATTCCCCCGCACCCCCGCATGGCCAGGGCAAAATATCCATATAATTCCCACAATCTGTGAACTCTGAAGCGACGATAGCCATTCCACACGAAACATTCTGTTCTCCACCTTACTAAGCATACTCTTTGAATCCGTAATGAATACAATGTGTGTTGCAGTTAGTCTCTTCTAAACCAACAGAATGTCGTTGTTACTGTTTCCACCCCCACTCTTATGATGGAGGTCGTAGTCACGGAACACTCCCCTCACATCAAGTACCAATAGGCCAGAAGTGAGCAGACCACTCATAACCACTGCACCTGAAACCCGAGCCAGGCGGAACACTTCCGCCACACCAAGTCCATACAATACGCCGTCTTTCACACAGGAGGGTGATAATTATGAAGATATGTTCCCTCTTCTCACCAGCAAGGAACCATCTATCAGCAACAACAACGCGCCACTACGGCCTTCTGTTAGCCACGAATCAGAGCCTGTAGTTGGTAGTCGTTACATACCCGTGAGACATCAACTGTATCCACTTCATTGTAACTCAGAATGGTTACAACTCGCACTTTTTAGCCCAGCTACACTTCGTCAAGCACTTATGATGTCGCTGTATAAACAACCAACACAACCTGATATTTACTAGCAATTCAGCACAAAGTTATACTGGATCTCGGTACAAGAAAGAGCTTTTTCTATAACGTTCATCTGCATATTTGGTTATTGTTTTATCTAGTAACGTACTAGGTTATACGTGACTATAAACATTGACTTGCATTGAATTTGCATTAATTGATAGTATTTAGTTGTACATCTTTTATAATATTTTTTATTTTGCTGTTACTGTGAGTGAGTGGGTCTAAATGGAGATATTGCTGTTTCTCTGTACTTTAGAGAGTGTATTGTAATAAGGCACGTAAGTTGTATTCATTTTGTGTGTGTGCGTTTTTTTTTCAATTTATGATTACGCATTGTTGAAATGTCTAATAAGTATGAACACTGGCTCAGTAAAGATGGGCTCAGAGTTTAATTAACACAATTGGCATTATCTGGGAATACGTAAGGCTGGGTGAACTCACGCGGGTAACTGATTGCAATTATCCCATGGTAACGACCCAGGTTCCCAAAGTCCAACGAGGAGAACCCTTTTCATTCATTCTAAACACTGTCCCACTGGATCATTTTGGATTAGTAGGGGCTAAATGGGGGTTCTGAGCTAATAAAGGTTCTTCTAGGGAAGACAAATATCTGGTGTGTTTTATTACTTCTCCGGGACTTCCCTAGACCTGCCGAGTTCATTAATAGTCAATCTTTACACAAAAGACTATTACACACGATTAGAGATTAGTCCCATGACTCTAGCTGTCAAAAGTACGGGGGATGCACATAGTGCGACTGAATCTCACCATCCTTATCACCTTACAATAGCAACCAGGCAAAGACTTCACACTCTAAACTCGCAGAGAACCATTCGGCTGTACATTGGCAGCACGACTGTAGAAAGTGTAACTGAGCACAAGGCACTGGGTCTTATCATTGATCAAAATCTAACCTTTAATTTCCATGTTCATTCTCTCGTGAAACAAATAGCAAAAAAAAAAAAAAGCATACCAACTTGTCAAAATTAAAAATTTCCTTAACGAAAACACAAGAAAGATGTTCTATACTTCCCATATACAAACACATATTGATTATTGCTCCACAATCTGGGATGGATGCTCCAAATCAATAACAAAACGCCTTTATTCACTCCAGAAAAGGGCAGTGCGTTTAATTAATGGTGAAAATCTTACCGACAATTCTAACCTACATGAACGTCTTCAGTTACTGTCATTCTACAAACGCCTACTTTTTAATAAGGCTAAATTATTTCACAAAATCCAATTTCAAAATGCTCCAAGTTACCTTTGGCCATTGTTCAAATATAACGCAAGACATGGCGAACGACTAAATATAGGGAAGGTTGTTATGGAAGCAAGGTGCTACAAAGGACATGCTACTGAATGAATGGAAGAATGAGTGAGTGAGTGAGTGAGTGAGTGCGTGCGTGCGTGAGTGAGTGTGTGAGTGAGTGAGTGAGTGAGTGAGTGAGTGAGTGAGTGAGTGAGTGAGTGAGTGAGTGAGTGAGTGAGTGAGTGAGTGAGTGAGTGAGTGAGTGAGTGAGTGAGTGAGTGAGTGAGTGATAGTTAATCAACAAACGGTTCCACTTTTTTTAAAACAGAGTTCTGTCAACTTTTATCCGACAGTTCCATGCAAACAAAAAGCGTTAGTGTTAAATTTGAAATGACTGTGAGGATTGCAGATGCTCCACAAGATATGTTTCAATTGTTTCAGATAAAGTAGTATTCATTTATTCGCTTCACTGGGTCGTTAGTGCAGAAAATGGGCAGCGGGCCGCACTAAGTTTGAAGTGCAGCAACTGATACAGAGTAACACACATCATGATGACAGTCATCTACACCGATGGGTCAGTGGTGAGAAACAGGACGTAGTGGTTGGGGTTTTATTGCAAAGGACGAGTCTTGAAAAGGGAGAGTCGAACGAACGAACGAATGAATGAACAAACGTTAGTTTAAAAGGGTTAAGAATTGGGCACGTGGGCTCGACTGACATTCTGCCCTTCTTCTCTATTTCGTGTATTCAACATCACTTATGAAACTAATCTTAGACAACAAATGAATAATAAGCATTAAAACGCATGACACATAATCAACAATACATGACTCACTGAGGCAATGTTTAACATGGGCGTTATAAATACCTAAGAAAGATGTAACGTACCATATGTTTGGGAATGCTTATTGGCTAGTTGTCGTTTGAGATAATTTTATATTATTTTTTTTAAGGGGGGCAGACTAATAACCCGAAGCTTTGATTTGTGTAAGGATACGAACGAACGAACGAACGAACAAACAAACGAACGAACGAACGAACGAACGAACGAACTTTATATTCAAAGGGTCACAAATTAGGCAGGCAGGCCCTTCCAATCACCCAGCTTTCGTTCATCAATTGTGCATGTTATATAGGGGGGAAAAACATTGTCAAATGAATTTTGAAAACATTAACAATGCATATTACCATGTTATGAGACAGGCAGGCACGAGTACACACGCATATTCACACACACACACACACACACACACACACACACACGCGCGCGCGCGCGCATGCACGTACGCAGGCAGGCAGGCAGGCACACAGACAGACAGACAGGCCTGCATTCATAATTACATGATTTGCACAAACTCTCAGATATGCACACATACGCTCTAACCACTATGTCATCGCGGCTTTTTTGGGCTATAGTTATTTCACATGACAATCTCCAATGGCTTTAAATTCAGTGTGTTATAGCGTTAAGTGTTTATGTTGTGTTTTATTCTCTTTGATATATAATGACATTCCCATCGTTTCAGAAAGCGTTCATCATCCACCTATCATGTGCCATGCCGATAAGCGTGGGAGGTCATGTTTTGCCATCTTCACTCGATCACCAGAGACGTGGATCAGCTCCGTGTTCCTATCTCGACCATGCCACGTAGCCAAGCCGCCATCCAGGTACTTACTTCTCGGTCTTCCCCTTGGTCTCTTCCCTTCAATATTGCCAGTTGTCATGATGTTCTCCAAGTTAATTCTTCTCATAACATGCCCAAAAAAATTTTGAATGTCTACGTCTAAAGACTCTAATCAGTTTACGATCTTTATTTGTTTCTTGAAGGACTTGTTCATTTGTTTTTCTGCCTGTCCAGGGTAATCTTTGCATTTTCACAGCCATCATATGTTGTTCAGCTTGACTGCTCATTGTCCACGCTTCATATCCATACAAAAGTACAGGTTCTATGTAGCACTTCAACACTCTTTTTCTCGTTTCAATTGATATCTTTTTATTGGTCTGTATGTTTTTCATCTTGCAAAAGACTACCTTCGCAATGGCAATTCTTGTTTTAATCTCTTCAAGGCATCTCTCATCAGATGTTATGGCTGTTCCGAGATAACTGTACCGATTAACTTGCTTAAGAATATACCCATTTATTCATATATCACATTGTGTTAATCAATTTGTATATCTTCAAGCATCCTTATCATGTTGACATATCTCACTTTAAATATCGAGCACAACCCACTACTGGCAACGCCGATCGCATTCTGATATGAACCTAAGGCCTATCCACGTCAATATGGAAGCACTATACTCGAGTTTCGCCCTCATTTGAGCTCGTCAGTAGTGCATATCCCTGACCGGATCCGGAAACAGTCCCGGATCACGCGTGTGAAGCGGGTGTGTAACCACGCGGCACACACTGGACACACCAAATTATCACAACAGAATATCACAACGCTACCCATCGTAGGCTATGCTCAAGATTGCCCAATCGCCGCGACCGACGTCCGTCAATCGATGGGACCCGAACGATCAGGACTTCTCACTGGCAAGGAACACCAGGCCTCCTAAATCCAGTGAGCAATAATCAATTGATTATGTGGTTGTTTCGGGATTTGAAATTTAAATATCGAGCACAACCCACTACTGGCAACGCCGATCGCATTCTGATATGAACCTAAGGCCTATCCACGCGTGATCCGGGACTGTTTCCGGATCCGGTCAGGGATATGCACTACTGACGAGCTCAAATGAGGGCGAAACTCGAGTATAGTGCTTCCATATTGACGTGGATAGGCCTTAGGTTCATATCAGAATGCGATCGGCGTTGCCAGTAGTGGGTTGTGCTCGATATTTAAATTTCAAATCCCGAAACAACCACATAATCAATATCTCACTTTATCGAAAGCCTTTGTGTAGTCAATAAAGCAAAGATATAGATCTTTGTTTACTTCTATAGAACGTTCAATTACTGTTCTCAGTATATACACAGCATTTACTGTACCCTTGCCTTCTACAAACCCACATTGTTCTTCTCCTATTTCGGGTTGTATTTTCTTCCTAACTCTTTGCATGATAATTCTCAGCAAAATCTTCGTGATGTGGCTCATTATACTAATTGTTCGATGTTGATCACATTCCAAGGCTCCTGATTTCTTCGGGATTGCAATAAATATAGAGTTACATAATTCAGGAGGTATATCTCCAGTATCGTATATTGCGTTCAGCAGCCTGGTGATTTGGTCTATTCCATTGTCTTCTAAGGCATTGATCATTTCTACTGTGATGTTATCTGTACCTGGGGTCTTGCCAGTTTTCATATGGTTAAGGACATTCTGAACTTCCATGTTCAAAATTGATGGTCCTTCATTATTATTCCAGTGATCATATTGTTCTTCTTTTGTATCATCATAAAGGTCTTTCACATAATCTGACCATGCATGTAAAATCTGATCTCTTTCTATTATGATTTTGCCATCTTTGGCTTTTAGGCAACCCGTTGGTGTGTGTGTGCTTTTGTTAGTGATGTCATTAATTCTTTTGTGCATAAATTTGGTATTCCGGGTGTTGTGTTGGTTTTCAATTTCCTTGCAATTTTCCTCAAGCCAAGTTTCTTTTGCCCCTTTGCATAGCTTACTAATTTTCCTGTGAATCTCTTCATATTTTTCCTTGTTATTCTTGTAATTTCTTCTATTTCCATGAGTTTTAAGATGTCTTCCATCATCCATTTCTTGAGTTCTATTATTAAACGTTCATCAACGTCCTTAAAAGTATATTTCTCACAGGCGAAATCGGGGACAGCGGGTAATATGTCATATACCAACTGAAGACATACTTTATGATTTGGACAGTGCTTGACTTATTGATTGATTTACTGGCTAGGTCGGTCGGTCAATCGATCGATCTGGCTATCCATCTGTCTGTCTATGTATTCATCCGTCCGTCCGTCCATCCATCCATCTATATATTGATAGACTCGATCGATCGAATGATTGGCTGATTGATTAATTAGTGCGTCAGTATTTAAGTACGTTAAGTAAATCGATTCGTTTGATCAGAATCAAAGCTGGCGTCGCTACCCAGATGATATTCAGTGCGTGTTCACAAACATGGCTGGACTCGACGCCTACCACCCAGTCCGCTGTTCACATCAAACCGCTACTAGCGCTGGCACCGCTCTATTCACAGACTTCCATACAATGTCCTTGTACAAGGAAATGGCGTGGCTTCTCTGGCCACTTTCATTACACTGTGAGACTACCGACTGCCCAGTGTGATGTCGCTGTAACTTGCCGCTCAGTGGCAGTTAATCTGGTGGAAAATGTGATACTCTTCACTTTACTGGACATACGGTGTACATTTCAGTCAAGGCATAATAATGACTAGGCTATTATTTAACCATGGCCATTTTCTGAAATTGATATTTTAATCATTCAATTTACCTGGAGATATTAATTTTAAGATGTAAAAACTCTTAGCTACTTAACTCTTAAAATATACCACAGGCCACTTGAGTGGGGAGATGTTCACATTATACAGAAAACGGAGGTTGAGAAACTGAACAATGCATAGATTTTTGTGAAATTTTACATGAATATTCGCGTCTTCCAATCACTCGTTTTCCAATAAACAGTTACTTTTACACGTATTTATTCATATTCACGGTAATTATGGGAACACTGAGAACTTACCAGACCTCCCATATTTACGTGGTTTTAAATTCATATATAAGCAACACGCTAAAAGTTAAATGTGACATGTCTGCTATTTTAACATCAGAATTGCGCAATAATTCGTGCGTTTTCTTAAGGCATGCGAAGTTTTGGATTGTATATCAAATTTGGACCCAAAACACGATGGAAATTACCGCGACTTGTAATTATTTATGATGTATTTTATTTTCGTGCATAACTCTTTGAACCTGAAGATTACATGAGGAAATATCTTGAAACGTAGATAAACCTGAAGATTACATCAGGAAATCTCTGGAAACGCAGCTATTTAATCTTCTACATGTGACGGCACAGGTCAGTATTATCTTAAATCCGAATACTTTTTCAAAGAAGTTATGACTTACAAATTACTGGGTTAAAGTGTTATACAACACTGCATACTTTACCAGTCAAGTTATACAAGTGACTGCTCTTCAAGTGATATACAACATTGCATACTTTTACCAGTGAAGTTATATAAATGACTGGTGTTCAAGTGATATACAACACTGTATACTTTACCAGTGAAGTTATACACATTACTGATCTTCAAGTGAAATACACCACTGCACACATTACCAGTGAAGTTATACAAATTACTGGTGTTTAATTGATATACAACCGTGCATACTTTACCAGCGAAGTTATACAAATTACTGGTGTCCAAGTAATATAGAATACTGCATACATTACGAATGAAGTTATATAAATAACTGATCTTCAAGTGATATACAACAGTGCATACATTACAAGCGAAGTTATACAAATGACTGGTGTTCAAGGGACAAACAATACTTCATACATTACACAGGCAGTATAAAAACAGTCTTGAAATTCGTTTCAATTGTCGGTTTCCTACAGCAAGAAAACGAGGCATCTTACTGTACTGCTCTCGGTTTCATTTTTTGATTTAGTTGCATAAGAACGCGGTGGCATAGTAGGTAGTTTGCTTGCCTAATCAAGACGCACAGGTTAAATCCGAAGTAATGGCGGGCTTCTTTCTTTCTGACCACGCTGGCTTTGGGGGTCGACCCCGCCTCATAAAATGGGTCCCGGATAAGTTTCTGGGAATTCTCAAGACCCACAGTTAGTATCTGCTATGAGATTGCCTTTACCTTCTTTATGGTTGTGCACGAGTTGATTTACGAAAGCTCGGCGATTATACTCACAGCAATGTTTTCCAGTTTTCCCAAGTGTCTGTCTCATCATCATCCAGTGCCTTGCCGGCTGGTGTGGGTGATCATGTCTCTCCACAAACTGCGATCCACGACGGCATAGATCAATTCGTGTGTTGACTCCCTTCAGTGCCATAACACAAGACTGTCAAGAATATTATCCCGCTGTCTTCCTCTATCTCTCTTTCCGCATATCTTTCCTGTTGTCACGACATATTCCAGTTTTTGTCTTCTCGTAAAGTGCCCCCCCCCCCCCCCCCAAAAAAAAGAGATGACCACCTCTTTCTGATGTTTGTGATAAGTTACCTTTGCGACTTAGCTTCCCTCAAAATATCCAGATTGATTATTTTGACTGTCCAATTAATTTTCAGCTTTCTGCTATAAAACCACACCTCCAAGGGTCCGGGGATTTTTTTTCACCTTTTTACTAATTGTCCAGGATTCGCAGGGCGACTTCATTGCACCGGGTTTTATCCGATATGGCTCGGTCTCTTTCTGCAACGCGGAAAGCGTCGCACCAAGCACGAACTCAGTAGCTCTAGCGACGATCCCTATGAGTCTCCGAAAAATTTCACTCGTGAACCGAAGGACGCGGCCCGGAATCGAACCCACAACCTTAGGAGCCCGAGTCAAACGGCTTGACTACTTCGCCACGGAGACTCCCTCTTGGGAAGGTAGTGTAATGGTTTCCCCTTGCTTAGGATTAATTTGTAACTTCCGCCTTTCACATAAATGTCCAGCACTCGGGAGAGGTGAATGCCTGCTCTACTCGGGTGTAGAGATGTCCAGATATGGTGCATACTTTAAGTAACTAGAAAGTCGAGGCCCTGGAGATGTGGATATACAGACGAATATTGTCGTATTTCATCGAAACAAAAACAAACAAATACAGAGGTTCTAGAAAAATTGGGAATGAAAAGAGAGTTAATGAAAGAAATAAAAAAGAGGCAAGTGAAATATTTCGGCCACGTTAAAAGGCATAATACTCTTCTGACAGAATTTACAGCCAGGGCGAGAGACAGACAGTGTTGGAGATCCAATGCAGCCAATTTTCACTGTGGAGACGGCGACTGATTGACTGATTGATTGCATACTTTGCCTCCCAAATTTCTTTCGCAGAGAAATATGTGCTGCTCGTCTTCAAGCACTAGAAGAAGCAGTTGTAAGTGTCCCTCCATTGGGTTGAGACCATGATGGTATTCCTTATTCTCTCCAGCACTTGAAGGGATGGACGTGCTCTGTCAACCATATATTGCTTATCTTCTTGTGTTTTTCATCTCCCAGTAGGGTATAGGTCCTTCACTAACTCACGCCAAGCGCTTTGATAACTTATTCATGATTGGTAGGATACTGCAGCTAAAGTTTCTACCGTAAGTGGTAGTTGTCCTCACTCTAACCCTCCCGAATCGCCTCTTACAGCATGCATGTTAGATTGCAATGTTACTATTCTTGTGCTTCCATTATAGGCCCTGGGTAAGACAGCGACATCTACCTCTAACAAATGTGTCATTTATAGTTACATTTGTTACATCGATTATCGCTGTAGCACTGGTATCTCTAGAAACGAAACGACAGATTATCATGGAGACATTGTGCAATATCATCCATTTCCGTCAATAAAAATAACAGATCCTTGTGGTGTAACGGGTATCCGGTGATATCGGCACATTTTTACAGACCAATCTGCACTCGTTATCTCAATATTACACCAGACGCCTGAACATCTCCTCGCATCAATTTTAGGCTGAGTCGACCTTGGAGAATCCGCGCCTTTAAATCTGGCCCACTGGAGCAACCCTTCAAGACACATTGTGGGAGGCCGGTGAAAACCTCACATATATCGGCCCGCTCATGACACATGGCGAAATAGACACCCACATGTTTATCGTCAAAGAGGAAGAACAGATGGCAGTCGCTATAGCTAGCTTTGCCAGCCCAATAACTGTTATATACCAGAATATGGTGGTCAGGTAGGTAAACTAGCCCCAACGCAGATTATGTTGGTGGGGTATGAAGTGTTAGGACTTCAGATTTCCTAGGTCACGATATATGAGGCGGGATGACAGTTTCCTTTCCTCATCTCCTATTCCTTCCCAGATAATTTCCAAAAAATCAAAACAATATTTTCCCGTAGTGAATTTAAATAACGAAGACACAAACAATAGGTTGCACGATTTATTGCCTAAAGACATGAAAGTCCTGGACTTTGCCGACGATATAGTGCTTTTGAGTTCAACACACCCGGATGCCCAAGAGAAAATAAACCACCTCCAAAATGTTTCAGGGCAAATTGGTCTCCAAGTTAACACCACAAAAACAAAGACTATTGATCTTACCAACCGTTCAGATGACACCAAATTGAACAGCTTCGTTCTTGAAAAAGTCAACAGCTTCACATACCTAGGAAGCAAAATGACATCTACAGGGGACTCAACACCAGAAATATCATCTAGAATCGCACTGGCATCTGGTGCCTTCAATAAACTGTCAAACATCTGGAAGTCAAAGACACTCAGCAAACACACAAAACTTAAAATCTTCAACTCTTGTGTGATTCCAGTGTTAACTTATGGATGTGAAAGCTGGAAATCAACGGTAGCTTTAGATAAAAAATTAGATAATTTTGAGAACAAATGTCTTAGAAGACTTCTAAACATCCACTGGACAGACTTCAGAACCAATACGCAAACAAGACTAAGCAAGATACAGTATCCAATTTCATAAGAAGACGCCGTTGGTAACTACATCGGCCATGTACTCAGAATGGACAAGACAAGACTCCCCTACCAAGCCCTCATATGGTCACCAGTAGGGAAAAGAAAAAGGGGAAGACCAAGAGAGACCCTGCGTAGAACCATCATTAGAGAAGGCTCATTCAATGGCCAAGCAAATATCCAAGATCTACAACAGGTAGCAGCGAACCGCCAAGCATGGAGAGTCAGGACTTCTGCCCTATGCGCCGCCTTAAGCTCAAGAGGAAAGACTAACTAACTATGATAGTCAGTTTAAAATTACCGTGGTAGACAACTGACATCACTGTGCGAACATGTGTTTATTTCAGCTTGAATGATTTATCTAGTTATTTTAGTTTAGGTTGTGTAAATTCTTCAGTATGTACCTGACGAGATGCAGCAAAATATGCCAGGCAATAAATCGTGCAACCTATTGTTTGTGTCTTCGTTATTTAAATTTCCAGAAAATTCGGAACATTCTCTGGTACCCATTTTTACGAGACTGTCTAGACCGCAGAGTCCTACTAGTGGGAAAAACTAATCCTGTCTCTACTGGGATTGACCAGACTACTGTCTAGGTAGGCAAGAGCACTAAATAATAACCAAACAAGAAGTTGAAAGAAACAGCATTGCAGACACTGTCGCGGTAACGTCGTGGCCAGACGCTCGCTGTAGGGTCCGGTGATTCACGGGTTCGAATCCGCATCGTGGCTATTTTTAAGACTGACCTGGGCTCCCATGTCGATACAGCCTAAAATGGGTACCAGGAAATGTTGTGGAAAATAAAGGTGGCCGGTTGGATACTGATCACATGACCCACGGAAAGTCTATCGGTCTATGAAACAATAGGCCTCGCACCGTATGGACAATGCCGCCTACAGCGAGTAAAGGTATCGCACCATATGCACAATGCCGCCCAAAGCGAGTAAAGGCCTCGCACCGAATGCACAATGCCGCCTAAAGCGAATAAAGGCCTCGCACCATATGGACAATGCCGCCTAAGGCGAGTAAAAGTCTCGCACCATATGCACAATGCCGCCTAAAGGGAGTACAGGCCTCGCATCATATGCACAATGCCGCCTAAAGCGAGTAAAAGTCTCGCACCATATGGACAATGCCGCCTAAAGCGAGTAAAGGCCTCGCACCATATAGAAAATGCCGCCTAAAGCGAGTAAAGGCCTCGCACCGTATGCACAATGCCGCCTTAAGCGAGTAAAGGCCTCGCACCGTATGGACAATACCGCCTAAAGCGAGTAAAGGCCTCGCAGCATATGCACAATGCCGCCTAAAGCGAGTAAAGGCTTAGCACCGTATGCACAATTCCGCCCAAAGCAAGTAAAGGCCTCGCACCATATGGACAATGCCGCCCAAAGCAAGTAAAGGCCTCGCACCATATGCACAATGCCGCCTAAAGCGAGTAAAGGCCTCGCACCGTATAGACAATGCCGCCTAAAGGGAGTAAAGGCCTCGCACCATATGGACAATGCCGCCCAAAGCAAGTAAAGGCCTCGCACCATATGCACAATGCCGCCTAAAGTGAGTAAAGGCCTCGCACCGTATGGACAATGCCGCCTAAAGTGAGTAAAGGCCTCGCACCGTATGGACAATACCGCCTAAAGGGAGTAAAGGCCTCGCACCATATGCACAATGCCGCCTAAAGGGAGTAAAGGCCTCGCACCATATGCACAATGCCGCCTAAAGGGAGTAAAGGCCTCGCACCGTATGGACAATACCGCCTAAAGTGAGTAAAGGCCTCGCACCGTATGGACAATGCCGCCTAAAGGGAGTACAGGCCTCGCACCATATGCACAATGCCGCCTAAAGTGAGTAAATGCTTCGCACCGTGTGGACAATGCCGCCTAAAGGGAGTAAAGGCCTCGCACCGTATGCACAATGCCGCCTTAAGCGAGTAAAGGCCTCGCACCGTATGGACAATACCGCCTAAAGGGAGTAAAAGCCTCGCAGCATATGCACAATGCCGCCTAAAGCGAGTAAAGGCTTAGCACCGTATGCACAATGCCGCCCAAAGCAAGTAAAGGCCTCGCACCATATGAACAATGCCGCCCAAAGCAAGTAAAGGCCTCGCACCATATGAACAATGCCGCCCAAAGCAAGTAAAGGCCTCGCACGGTATGGACAATGCCGCCTAAAGGGAGTAAAGGCCTCGCACCATATGCACAATGCCGCCTAAAGCGAGTAAAGGTCTCGCACCGTATGGACAATGCCGCCTAAAGGGAGTAAAGGTCTCGCACCATATGCACAATGCCGCCTAAAGCGAGTAAAGGTCTCGCACCGTATGGACAATGCCGCCTAAAGGGAGTAAAGGTCTCGCACCATATGCACAATGCCGCCTAAAGCGAGTAAAGGCGTCCTTTACTCAATGTAGCAATGTTGTTTACTTCAGTGTAGCAATTATGTTCACTTCAATTTGGCAATGTTGTTGACTTCAATATAGTATTATGCATTAAATACAGCAAGCATGTTGACTTCAATATGGCAATAGCAATATGTTTACTTCAATATATCAAGTGCGTTTACTTAAATACTGGTAGCGAGTCCAAGAAGAAAGCATATCCCAACCTCAACCCGAGTGATGAAATCACTGTTCAGGGTGCGAATACACAGAACGCCAAAGAATAGGAATTAAGAGTTAAAATCCACTTCGAGTGATGAAATTACCTGTCGGGATTCAAATAAACATAATGCCAATGCATCGGAATTAAAAGGTAAAACTCACTCCGAGGAATGAAATTACTGGTCAGGATTCAAACAGAAGAACGCTAATGCATCGGAATTAAGAGTTAAATCTCTTGGAGGATATTCGCTAGTCAACCAACTATTTAAATATTTCAGAAAAGAGAAAGTATATATATATATATATATATATATATATATATATATATATATATATATATATATATATATATATATATATATACGCTGGAACTTCTGTCTATGAAGTACCTTGTGCGGTAAAACACTCGCACTGATACAACGTAACCAGGGCAGCATGTATGGCCTTGAAATGCACGAGTAGATTAGGGATGCTCAGAAAATCAATTGGAGTACCTTTTGAGGCCACTGAGGTAGTACATAAATAAACACACACAGTATTATTTGGCGCTCACAGAAGAAGAAGAAGGGAGTAGAGATTAGAGGACACACTAGACAACATAAAATTTGAAAGCTATGTTGTTACCGACCAAGATTCGAACCAGTCACCTCCAAATTGCAACAGCGCCTCGCTGCAGGAACAAGTGTACTTCGACGCATGACCAACGCATGATCAATCAAGGAGTGTCTAGCTGGTCATGCGTCGAAGGTCACTTGTTCCTGCAGCGAGGCGCTGTCGTCATTTGGAGGTGACAGGTTCGAATCCCGGTCGGTAACTACATAGCTTTCAAATTTTATGTTGTCTAGTCTGCCGGTCTCTCTGGCTGTGGGGTTACAACACTTTCTCTCTGTAATCCCGTTTATCACGCAGAGTCTCGTAGCGGAGCGAGAGCTGAGGCGGTTCGACTCCCGCTCGTGACTTGCGGGATACTGAGCCGGCCGCTCAGAAAGCAATGGCAAACTACTGAGCGTAATCTTGCCAAGAAATCAACATACAGCTGAAAGATGCTGGTGTTGACAGCTAAGTCCTGTAAAGGATATGCTTAAAAAAAAAAAGTGCGTCCTCTAATCTCTACTTCCTTTTTCTCCTCCTGTGAGCGCCAAATAATACTATGTGTATTTACTTATGGATTAGGAATAGCAATAAATGAATCACCGAAAACAAGGAATAGAATCAATGAGCTTTAATATAACACAAACACAAGTGCCTAAAGATGTTGCGGCTAAAGTCTTCGTCAGCACAGAAACAACACACGTGCAATGATACAACTACATGAAAATATCTACAAGAAGATATATGTAAAGGCTACTTATCTACAGCGAAGAGCTGCCATGTTATGTAACTGATTAGGAATAGAGACATCATTCACCTGGGAGCAGACATATTTAATTTGTCACATGTGCTCCGATGACACACTAAACGAAGAACAGACACCATTAACTAGACTGCAATCTAATGGATATCCAGTTAACTCGATCAAGCATCACTACCAACCATCCAAACTTATCCCCAGAGAATCACCGGTCTTCAAACTGTTTCTTCAGCTAACCGCCAATAAAGGCTGGAGTTGATTGGAGCGTCTTGTAGAGGACATGCAACTAACATTAACTTTTCGTGGAATAACACACATATTGCAGTTGCTTCAATGGACCTCGTTGCGTTGGTTTTTTTACGAAATGATATGGGTACCGGTCGTTCAGAAAGCAATGGACAAACTACTGAACGTAAACTTGCCAAGACATCACAACAGCAAAAAATTCTGGTGTTGACTGCAACGTCCTTTAAAAGATATGCAATTAACTTTAACTTCAATGGCAAAACCAGTGGTTTCTATTTTGTAAATTTCACTTTGAAAGTATGGCATCACTGATTTGTCACTGAACTGGAATTGTCTTCACTGTATCATATCACAGATGTTAATTATTCTTACGGAGTCTTAGAAACGTTTGGGGGATATGCGGCCAGACGACAAATAAAATATGTTGGGCACATCAAGTGACAGGCAGCCGCGATAGCGAAGTGGTTAAAACGTATGCTTACCGGCGCGTTGTTCATGGATGCAAATTTCTAAAACTGACCTTGTCTCCCAGATCGGCCCGGCCAAAGTGGAGCACCAGGAAATGACTTTGAAAAGAAAAGGTCGCAGGTGTGACACTGATCATATCACCCCTCGAGTGCCCATACACAATTTGCTGATAATATGCCAGAAATGTCTTGGGAGGTAAAAGCCACAGGCGTGATAGTCACCACACCATCCACCGAGTGTGGATTGACCTATACAAATATGGGTCACAACCATGTGATGACTTAATCATGTCAGACTGCCATAACAGCAAATTAACAGAGGTGACCAAATAAGAACACTATGCAGGAAGGCAAAGAAGATTAATAAACGAACACAGAACTGGTATCATGAGCCGCTACATGCTGTGGGATTTGCTGAGGAGGGGATCAGAACACTTATGGAATGAATGGTTCGATGTGCAATGAGGATGATCTGTCAACTAACTAACCATATACCCAATGCACACTAAGGCGTGTAACAGGATCCTTGGCTTACTTCACTTGCTCATTACTTACTTACATAAAGAGACGGGATACCTTGATAAAAACTACTCACATGGGAAATATGGAAAGCAGACGCTGCTAGATCTCTCAATAGGAAGATAACAGCACGGGTTTGACTTGCAAGTTGGTTTTCCTCTTACTCTCCTTCTTGTCATGTCCCATTGGAGCGTGGATCTTCAGTCAAACAGTCAAACGCAGGCCGAGCCCTTTGTAGAACTGTTCATGGTTGGTTGATATGTCCAGTTAAAGTTGTCTGCGAGATGAGGCAGCCGGCCTCACGCCAACCCTCCTTAGTCACATCTTACGACATGCATGACAGGGTACGGTGTTACTATTCTTTTCCTCCCCTACTCGGTCCGTAGCGAAGGACGCAGTCGAAACATAGCTGTGAGCGATTTGGCAACAGACCGCCTTGCGTTGGGTTGTTTTATAAAATGGTATGGGTACTGGTCGTTCATAAAGCAATGGCAAACTTCTCAATGTAAACTTTTCAAGAGATCACAAAAGCCAAAAATGATGGGATTGAATGCGACGTCCTGTAAAGGATTTGTAACTAACTTTAACTACTGGCCCCGGCAAAACATAGGCGTTGCGACAGGCTGGTTATGGCGGGTGACATAGTGCAGGAGATCCACCGCAGTCAACTTTCGTTGTAGAGATGGAAGCTGATCTGTTTGTATAATGATTCTATTCAGTTTGGCTTCACGTGTGGCTGCAATGACGGGTGCTGTTTAACTCTTAACATGCGGGAAGCCAATATAATTTAACCCGGAAAGACCAACAATCGATATTCCACCGCTCGCAAGTCCGGCTAATTTAGATTTTATCCCCAAAAATGAGTTCAATCACAAGATTCGGAAGCGAGATTCTCTGTTCTGAAAAGATTTATTCCTTGATTTGTAATTGAAAGCTTGACGTCTGCCGATTAGAATTGTAAAAAAAATAAATAAATAAAGGACGCTGTTACACACTCTCAGGGGGATCTGTGGGCATCTGTAGCTTAGGGGTAGAGGACGCAGTTTCCCAATTCTGACATATTGGGTTCAAAAGTCAGCCGCAGGCGATCTGGGAGCAGATTGTGTGGAGGTAATTTTCCCAATGGTGTTAGCGTCGGCCGTTCAGAAAGCAATGGCAAACTACTGATTGTAAAATTGTCTAGAAAATCACAAACAACCAATAAATACTGCGGCGAGTGCTGCATCGTATTGTGAAGTTCGGCTGTTTCGAAGAAAATGCCAACGCCTACTGACTCGAAAAGTACCGCTCCATCACGATAATGCCAGACCACATACCATGTCCTCTATGATTAACCATGGAGAAAAATGAACAATTATGGTGACACAATCTTCGTCACCCGCGTTAGAGTCCCGACTAACCCCGAAGGATTTTCACGTGCTTCATTCACTAAAAATGCATTTAGGAGATACAAATGTATCATTTACTATGAAGGTATCTTTCTATACTAAAATCAACGTTGTATGTGCTGATATCTTTCTGTCCCATTTTGAAACATTTTTTTTCCCGCGTTGCCATCCTGTTTCAGGATATTGCGGTCAACACCAGCATCTTTCAGCTGTATGTTGATTTCTAGGCTAGATTACGCACATCAGCACGCCACGAATTTCTGAGCGACCGGCTGCATACTCTCATAAGTCAGTAGCGTGACTCGAAACACTTCTAATTCTCGTCCGCTCACGTTGACTACGAGATCTCGTTTCTTTCTTTTTGTGTGTGTGTGTGTGTGTCCTGTTTTCATTAATCTTACCGTCGATTCCAACATGCCTCGATTTTTCTCTTCTCATGACGTGGCTAAATAATGTTGTCCGACATCTTAGAAACATTTTAATTACACATCCTGGAAGTCTAAATATATTAGCTTCGTGAAACATTAGCGTCACACTACACGCGAGAACGCCCGAGATTGCCTTCTCACCAAGAAATCATCAGACGTTTCTGTGTCTAATTTACTGTCACTTAAATGTCTTAGCTTCGGATTTCAATTCCTTTCAATATTTCAATTCCGTCTTCAGCCGTCATTCGGCAAAACCCACTAAAACTGCAGGGTTTCGCGAAATTATAGTAATTTGGTTTTTACAAAAGGCGACTCCTAACTCTAGAACTTGGCAATGAACCAAAAATGCCCGGCTTAAGTATACTGTATTAGGACGATACAAGATAAAATAGGAAAGTGTCTGGTGTAATGATGATGAATTATTTGTTTCAGATGATGTCAGCGTGAGACAAGCTTCATGTGAGCGCGATGTCTGAGACGATTGCACAGCGTTAAGCCACCGGCTGGGTGGTCGTGGTCTGCGGATTTTTGTTAGCACTTGTTTTCTGCTAAATTACCCGAGTATAAATCAGACCTCAGATGGAATCTTGTGATAGCAGCATCTGAGAACGCATCCCCTTAAATACAGCAAAGGAAGGGACATTACCAGTGTCACTAAAGGAGTAAATACATTCGTCGATTTTAAAAGTAAAACAAACAGCTATGAGTGTACATTGCAAAGGGCAAAGTGTTGGTTCTTAGCCCGAAAGACAGGTATGAACACCAGTGAATATTTATGCTGGACTAACACCAGCCAGCTGTGGAAGATGACCACACCGGTGTGTTCCACAAGATACTACACTTTGGAGACGTTAATTTTAGTGGCAACCATCCTGTCGATAATCACTCTATGGACTATCTGTGGAAACATCTTGGTCCTGCTAGCGCTATTTCGATACAAGACCCTGCGCACCATGTCCAACTGCTTGATTGGGAATCTAGCAATCAGTGACCTCCTTCTGGCGCTGACCGTCATGCCTCTGTCTGCTGGTCACGATCTTCTGGGATACTGGGTTTTTGGGGAGACGACCTGCACTTTATGGCTCTGCATAGATGTTCTGTACTGCACGGCGTCGGTATGGGGTCTATGTACTGTTGCATTTGATCGCTATCTGGCAACAGTTTATCCAGTATGGTATCATGATCAACGGTCGGTGAAAAAAGCCTTAGCGTGTATTGTATTCGTCTGGATATTTTCTATTGTCATATCATTTGCCCCATTTATTGGATGGCAACACACAATTCCAAACTTTTTCACGTTTAATTCCAAAATCAGAAGATATGAATGCATTCTGTTTACTTCCAGTAGCTATGTTTTGTATTCAGCGATTGGCTCTTTTGTCTTTCCATCGATCCTGATGGCTTTCTTATACATACGTATTTTCACGGTGTTACATAACCAATCCAACGGGTTAAAAACTATACAGCTCACATTCAAGTCTTCAGCCGATGAAGGCAAGGAAAATCCAATAATCTGCGTATCGGACGACGATCAAGATAACGGCATAGCAACTGATTCTACGCGAACAACGCTTTTGTCCAACGCTGTGGAAAGCCCTTGTAAGTTTGGATGACAATGAAGAAGCTGAAATAAAAGCTGACACGGATCACGTGTTCTTGATCAATGGTAACAAATCCTTACTAAACACTTCTGCTACAAGAATACTAACAACCCTGGAAGGGTGTAAAGAGCAAGCAACTGCTGCGAGATTAAAGTCCTGCAGCTCTTCCTCCTGGAAAGAGAAGTAACAGTTTCGCGATGCCCAGTGACACGAAGTCTTGTAGGTCCACGGGATGCCGATTTTTTAAGAGTAGTCGATTTCGATCGCCGGAATAGCCACAATACGGCCACACAGCGAAGCACATCAGACACTGGGTGTTTGGGTTCAAACACGCAGGAATACAAGCTTTCAAACGCTTCCCACAAGAGTAAAAGCGCCAGTGCACTGACTTCAAGAGAAGAGGATGACTCGTTTCTTACTCCGCCCATTCAACGCAGGTCACTCCCGTGCAGCATAAATATCTTTCGCCGCAACAGTCACATGACGACAAGCATGAAGAGACGATTCGAGTTACGCGAGCAAAGGGCCACAAAACGCATGCTGCTGATCATGGCTTGTTTTTGTATATGCTGGATGCCATTCCTCTTCATGTATGTTCTGAGAAGCGTGTGCCATGCATGCATCATGAACAAACATCTCATTGCAGCAATCATATGGCTGGGCTATGTCAACTCCAGCCTCAATCCCATCCTTTACACTTTGTTTAACGACGATTTTAAAAACGCCTTCAAAAAACTGTTGGGATACAAGCCACCAACGGCCAAGCATACGGGTAAACAGTGATAACATAATATGCTATCCATTTATGCACTCAGATTTTCCATCTCAGAACTTTACTTTCAAATTCCAATACTTAACTGTCAAATATACTTTCATCGGTGATTATGTAGAACTTTACTTTCGAATTCCAACACTTAACTGTCAGATATGTTTTAATCGGTTGATGTATGGGGATGAATGCACTCTGCGGTCAGCTATATCATACCTCAAGTTCTAGTGTTGTAACTGTTCTATAAGTTCAGAGTGGACTATTTTAAAGTAATATTTACACTGGACAGAAAGAGATAAGTCATTTCTGTAGTTATAGAATTTGGAGTGTATATTTTAAAGTAATATTTACCTTCGGCAGAAAGCTTTAAGTCATTTAGTTCTAGAAGTTTTGAGTGCACAATTTTAACGTAATATTTACCCTATATAAAAAGAGTTACGATATTTATGTAGCTCTAGAAGTTAGCAATCTCATCTCATCTCATCATGTTCCTCTTGTACGTTGCGGTGTCGAGGTGAAGTATAAACAGCGGGAGAGTGCCCGCTTATGGGCTTCATGTATCGATATTCCCATGCACTCTGTTATTCCCTGCGTCCATCGTTTACATGGTCGGCCTCTTCCTCTGCTTCCATCTGGTCTGTACATCATTGATTGTTGTGGTATACTGTTAGTTGGTAACCTACTTGCATGGCCAAACCATTTGACTTGCTGCCTTCTAATAAAATCTAGTGCAGCTATAACCCCCACTTTTGTCCTGATTTCTTCATTTCTGATCTTATCTCTTCAGAAGTTAGCAGTGAACTATTTTAAAGTAATATTTACCCTTATATAGAAAGTTAGTTAGTTAGTTAGTCGACAGATCATCCTCATTGCACATCGAACCATTCAGTCCATAAGTGCTCGGATCCTCTCCTCAGCAAATCCCGCAGCGTGTAGCGGCTCACGACACCAGTTCTGTGTTGGTTTATCAATCTTCTTTGGCTTCCTGCGTAGTGTTCTTGTTTGGCAACACCTCTTTTAATTTGCAGTTCTCGCAGTCTGACCATGGTTGTAGATTCACAGCCATCGCTAGGTTCTCGCAACAGTCTTACTTCTCGTAGAGCATTCAGAATGTCAGCCTGGTCCATAGCGCGTCCACCCTCCACAGTAGCCTTACCTGCGAGCTCGTCAGCCCGCTAATTTCCTTGTACTCCCGCATGCCCTGGCACGAAGATGAAACTAATCTTTGCCAGCCGAGACCGCTCCAGAGACAGCAACCACTCTCTTCGGATCCACCCCATCTCTATCCTCTTGAGCATACTCATTGAGTCGCTAAGGAAACATGCCCTAGTGAATGTCTGTGTCTCGAGCCATGTTACTGCTTTACTTACTGCCATGACTTCCATAGTCTGGCTACTTGTGTTCTCAACAAAAGCACCAGTCCTTCACAATTCTTCCTCTGGCCTGTGCCGTAAAAGCCCATGAGCTTCTCACATGTCGGACGACCGACCCATCTGTGTATATGACAGCATCACCGTCTAAGAAATTCTCGAAAATCAAAGCTTATACTTCCGCCTCCACAACAGCCGGATTTTCTTGTCTGCATTTTCTGTCTAGTTGGATGCAGACTAAAAGAGACGCACAGAAATCCGTTGGCACTTGTACCCACTCCTCGCCAGGTTCTAAGTCCTCAAGTGAACATACCTGTTGAAGAATGTCCTCGGCTTGACCCATCCACGACCTTCCTCTTTATACAGAAAGAGTTAAGTCATTTATGCAGTTCTATAAGTTAGGACTGAACTATTTTAAAGTAATATTTACCCAATACAGAAAGAGTGAAGTCATGTCTGTAGTTCTAGACGTTAGGGGTGAACTATTTTAATGTAATATTTACCTAATGCAGAAAGACTGAAGTCATGTCTGTAGTTCTAGAAGTTAGGAGTGAACTATTTTCTGTAGTTCTAGAAGTATGGCGTGTAGTATTTTAAAGTAATATTTACCCTATACAGGAACAGATACGGCATGTTCTGTAGTTCTAGAAGTATGGCGTGTAGTATTTTAAAGTAATATTTACCCTGTACAGGAACAGATACGGCATGTTCTGTAGTTCTAGAAGTTAGCTAGCTTGTTTTTTGCTTTTGTTTTTGTTGTTTTGTTTAGTTTTTAAACATACGGTAATCCCTTAAGAATGCCGGATGTGAATGCGAGATTGGGCCTGTATTATCTGTGCCGACTTTCCATTGCCAGTAACAATATCGGGTACCTATTGTGCACCTGTGTTCCTTCTTAGTTTAGTATTGGGTTGTTGAACATGAAATGCCTACATCTTGTGATGGAAACATGACCAACCTAGGCTAAACCTCACCTACTCCACATGTGCTGTACTCAAGTCATGATCTGTTTACATCCTAACATGCCACTCCGCAGATGTGAAAGCTCCAGTACCAGGCCTAGCACACCCCGCTGGTTACTGGACTTGAGAACGGGAGGATTCACGACCAACCAACGCTTAGGGTGGGTTCAATCTAATCCATAATTTTGTTATGTATTCATTATTACAAACTTCTGTAAGTGATTTTTATTCTGTTGTATCCTATTCTCTCTAATGGTGTGGGAAGCAAAGGGTATAGTGACCTGAAGCGTATGTAAGAGTGGTTTTCTATTGATATATAATAAATATGATACACTAAGTTCTTTGTTCTTTCAGTTCTATTTCTAGTTATCTGTTTGATAAAAAGATAACCCACTGTAGGTACTGCACTATGGGGTGAGAAGTACCACTCCTTACATACGAGGGGAAGTCAATAAGTAAGTCACAAATGGCTGTAGACAAATAACTAAATATGATAATTTGAAACCGGTTTATTTGTATACATACCTTGTCCTTTTATTTCGCAACCTAATTTCCACCAACATTGATGCACTTATTTCATCGTTTTATCAGTCCTCTCAAATCGGCTGCATAGAACTGCGTGCTCTATTTTATAAACCAAGTTTTCACTTCACATTCAACTTCGGCGTCATTCGCGAAATATCTCCCGCCAAGGTGGGTTTTCAGTTGACCAAAAAGGTGGAAATCTCTAGGGCAGTGGTTCTCAACCGGTGGGTTTATAAAGTCAGTAGACCCACAAATTATGTTTTATGTGGATGTCTAGACTTGTTTTAGTATGTGCTATTATTAAACTTACCTTACATTTTTACGTATACTGTATAGGGGTCGGAGGATTTTTAGATAGGAAATATAAAAGGGGGGGGGGGGGGGGTGACGTTCTGAAAATATGGTGAAGGGGGGAACGGGCCAAAAAAGGTTGAGAACCACTGCTCTAGGGGCTAAGTCGGGGCTGTAAGATGGATGTTCCAAAACTTACCCACCTTAGTTGGTTAATTTTCTCCTGAATTAACTGAGCCGTATGTGGTCTGGCATTGAGATGAAGAAGCAACACTCCTCTAGTCAGCAGTCCTGACAGTTTTCTTAGAATTGCATCATGAAGCATCGATAGAACTTCACAGTACGATTCAGAATTCACATTGTCACCTTCCTTCTTGAACTTAGTTAAAAGCATTCCTTGACAATCCCAGAACACTGTCAGCATAACCTTCCCTGCTGATAGCGTAATCTTGAATTTTTGGACACAAGGCGAAGAAGGATGTTTCATTTCATTGAAGCACGCTTTGATTCGGGCTGGTAGTGATGCAACCATGATTCGTCCCCAGGAACAATCCTGTTCAGCATGTCTTCTACTTCATCTTCGTAACGACAGAGATGATAAAGGACAGGCCAAATCGGTTCATTTTGTGTTCCTCCTTCAATTGTCTGGGTACCCACCTTGAGCACACTTTCTTAAATTTCAATCGATCATGCATTATGCTGTATGCTGAACCATGTGAGCACCCTATTGCAGATGCTACAGAGTCTATCGTTACTCGCCTGTCACCTCTAATCATCTCCTCCACCCGCTGCACGGATGCTTCTGTTGCAATCTCAATAGGACGAACAGATCGGATGTCATCAACAATTTTAGAGCGTCCTTGAGACAATTTTTCTACCCAGCTATGCACCGCTTTACGGGACAAACATGTGTCAGCATAAACAGGAAGCATTTCCTTATGAATGTCCTTTGCAGGCAGTCCTTTTGCCCACACACAAAAAACGCACAACAGCACGTTGCTCTTTGGTTGTACACACCGTAAGTACAGTCGCCATTTTGTTTATGCGCTGCGCATGCGCATGAGACACCGAGCGCCACCTGACGAACGGGAATATAAAGTTCGATCTTGCTGTCACCTAATGACACCCGTAGAAAACACCAACTACATTTACCTGCCATCCCACAGAACTGTGTGACTTACTTATTGAATCGTCCCCGTATTATTAAAAAAACACACACACACACACACACACACACACACACACACACACACACACACACACACACACACACAACACCCAAAGAAAAACACAACACAGAAAAGAAAAGAAAGAAAACGTCCCGAAGCAGGGACCTGCTATGGGTCAGTGACGTGCTAGGACAGTGGTTCTCAACCGGTGGGGAATTCCACCCCATCCCCAAGGGAGAATTTTAGGGTTTCCATGGGGGGGGGGGGGCGCGGAGAGGAATTAAGATTATTTCAAGATCGCGTTAATACAAGAACCGATTACTAGATATTGGTTTTCCCTCCATACTTAACGGTTCTATACTTCTCGCACTTCTGAAATTCGTTTTATAACGAAAGTAGAAACGAAAATCACATTTAATGTAGACGTCTAGACTTGTTCTAGTGTGTGTTATTCAATTTAGCTGCCATTTTTACGCATACCATGTAGGAGTGGGCGGGGGGGGGGGGAGGGTTAGATGGAGTAAATACGAAAGGAGGGGAATGACATTCTGAACATATGGTGAAGGGGTGCATGAGCCAAAAAATGTTAAGGACCACTGTGCTAGGACCATCACTAATTGTAGGCCTGAATACATGGAGGAAATCGTGACAGGTCTTTCCCTCTATTAGAGGACGATAAACATAGGCGTCAAAGTCAAATCCGCCGGGGGTCATGACATTATCAGCGTAACCTCGTAGCGATTACACTAACTACATATTCTAAATTCATGCTACATATTCTAAATCTATGCTACATATTCTAAATAAAAATCCATATTCTAGATCTATGCTCATTCATTCAGTAGCATGTCCTTTGCAGAACCTCGCTCCCATAACAACCTTCCGGAAAACCTCTCGATCATGAGCAAGATGTCCAGCGTCCTACACACCCATCTGGAGATCATCCGCCACATCCTGCACCCATCTATGCTACATATTATAAATTCAAATCCATGCTACATATTATAAATCTATGCTGCGTATTCTAAATCCATGCTACATATTATACATCCATGCTACATATTCTAAATCCATGCTACATATTATAAATCCTTCTACATATTGTAAATCCATGCTCCATCCATCATGCGCCATGCCGATAAGCGTGGGCGGTCATGTTCTGCCATCTCACTCGATCACCAGAGTCATGGATCAGCTCTATGTTCCTGCCTTGACCATGCCACGTGGCCAAGCCATCCAGGTATTTACTTCTCGATCTTCCCCTTGGTCTCTTCCCTTCGATCTTGCCCGTTGTCACCAAGTTCCCCAAGTCATTTTTTCTCATAACATGCCCAACAAATTTTGACTGTCTACGTCTAATGACTCAAATCAGTTTACGATCTTCATTTGTTTCTTGAAGGACTTGTTCGTTGGTTTTTCTGTCTGTCCATGGTATTCTTTGCATTTTGCTCAGAAACCACATTTCCACAGCCATCAGATGTTGTTTTTTTCAGCTTGGCTGCTCATTGTCCACGCTTCAGATCCATACAAAAGTATAGGTTCTATGTAACACTTCAACATTCTTTTTCTCGTTTCTCTAAATCCATGCTACACATTCTAAATCCATGCTACATCTTCTAAATCCATGCTACATATTCTAAATCCATGCTATATATTCTAAATCCATGCTACATATTCTACGTCCATGCTACATATTCTAAATCCATGCTACATATTCTAAATCCACGCTATATATTCTACATCCATGCTACATATTCTAAATCCTTGCTACACATTCTAAATCCATGCTATATATTCTAAAGCCATACTACATATTTTACATCCATGCTACATATTCTAAATCCATGCTATATATTCTAAATCCATGCTACACATTCTAAATCCATGCTATATATTCTACATCCATGCTACATATTCTACATCCATGCTACATATTCTACATCCATGCTACATATTCTACATCCATGCTACATATTCTACATCCATGCTACATATTCTACATCCATGCTACATATTCTACATCCACGCTATATATTCTACATCCACGCTACATATTCTACATCCATGCTACATATCCTAAATCCATACTATATATTCTACATCCGTGCTACATATTCTACATCCATGCTACATATTCTAAATCCATGCTACATATTCCAAATCCACGCTACATATTCTACATCCACGCTACATATTCTACATCCATGCTACATATTCTAAATCCGCGGGGTACTGAGGTGGGATGGCCAGTTACCTGTATCCCTGCCTTTCCTGTCCATACAATTTGCAGAACATTCTGAGAATTATCCAGTTCCCATTCTTTGAGGCTTAGTCGACTCCATGGCCGTATTGCTAGGGGAGGAGGGAGAGGGAAGGGAAATAGAAGGGGGAAAGGGGGGAAACATCCTGCTACTGCTAGGATTTGAATCCAGATCACTGTTTTGGTAAGCAAGCGAACTAACCACTCTGTTGCTGTGACTCCTAGTTATCTATATACAAAGCAAATGTTGAGAAGTCACATTGCTAGGTAATATGAATGCAGATGATGATGATGATGATGATGATGATGATGATGATGATGATGATGATGATGATGATGATAATGATGATGATGATTGATGATGATGACGATGATGATGATGATGATGATGATGATGATGATGATGATGATGATGATGATGATGATGATGATGATGATGGTGGTGGTGGTGGTGGTGTAGAGCAGTGGTTCTCAACCGGTTAGGGTTTCAGGTGGGTGGGGGGATTAATATTACTTCAAGATCGCGTTAATACAAAAACCGATTACTTGATTTTGTTTTCCCTCTATACTCTACGGTTCTGTACTTCTCGCCCTTCTAAAATTCATTTTATAACGTAAGTAGACAGCAAATCACGTTTTATGTAGACGTCTAGACTTTCTTAGTAAGTGTTATTAAATTTAGCTTCCATTTTTACGTATACTGTGTAGGGGCTCGGGGGGGGGGGGGGATTTATAGGGAGGAAATACGAAGGAGATGATGGCGTTCTGAAAGGGGTAGCATGGGCCAAAAAAGGTTGAGAACCACTGGTGTAGAGGTTATAGTGACAGGGTGGGGAAAAAGTCCCAGTGGCGATCTGTAAACCGAATAAAGGTATTAAGAAGTTATGAAGAGGTCAGCATGGCCGAATGGATAAGAACTCTCGCTCTGAATCTTCCCATGTACTGATCCCGAGGTAGTGGGTTCAACTCCAACACCGGTCAGTGAGACTAAAATGTTGGCTTATCGTCCTTGGTGACGTAAATTAAAAGTACCTCAGAAGTCGGAGTGGATTCGCCTAATGGCGATGGATACAGGAATAGAGAAACCTTATCCACAATCAAAAATCAGTCCAGTGAACTAGAAGTAATCATGTGTATGGACTACGCTTGAGTTCAAAGCGCGCGAACTAAAAAAGAAACCGTATGACACAACAACCAGGAAACAAATTAAAGTAACAATATTTAGAACGTTTATCTTTCCTGTGGCAGCCTGCGGATGTGAGTCATGGACCAATTCACAGTCATTTAAGAATAAAATCAGGGCTTTTAAACCGTTTCCTGTTGTGCGATGGTCAATATAGGGGCTCCTACAACAACATCAACAATGCTAGCAACAGACAGCAGCTATAACAACTGGTAATAATTGAAGTATGGCTATTTACACAAGAACGGGTTCTGTCGTCGGATTTATTTTGAGACAAAACACCGAGAGCGTTAGATGGACCAAAAATTGGCCCTCCAGGGATGAAGAAGAGGCGTCATGATGGATGGCCTTTTAAACAATTTCTGCAGTGCCATCCGCTTCATTAGAAAAGTGTTTTAGTTTAATAGTACTTCTTCCTGTATGCTGTTATCGTTGACGACACAAAACAGCGAGTCACAATATCTAAACGGTTTTCCCATGTATGACAGCAGCAAAGTCAGGATTTGGGGTGGGGGGAGGGGCCATACAGATACACAGATATTGATTGGCGTTCTTAGAAGGCTATTAAGAAGACACACTAGACAATAGAAAAATATAAAGCTATGAGCACACCTGGATTCGAACCCATGACCAATAACAGCCACAATGAAGGAAGAAGGGGTGGTGGTTCAATTATTTCTTGCGTTGTTTCAAACGTCTCAGTGCGTCCCCACTGGTTCATATTTCTACGAGTCTTTCCAACTGCGATTACTTCCAGCTCTATAAGAATTCACGATAGCATGGCATTATTTTTATAGCAATATGTGAAAGAAATAAAATACAAAGATGTCATTTGCAACATGGCATATTATTGATTGATTGATGAAAGAAATAATAATAATGGCATCATCCCGAAGCAGTGTTTATGAGGAACACAGCTGCGCGAGATTCGGCAGCGGATCGCGTCGCGTTAGTTACTTACGAGGTATATGAGCCGGTTAGTCAGAAATAAATGGCAAACTACTGAGCGTAATCTTGCCAAGAACATCAACAACAGCTAAAAATAAATTATGGTGTTGTCTGCAACGCCCTGTAAGGGATATGCAACTTAAAAAATAAAAAAAGTGACAGTGCCATCACATTTTTAAGGCGAGAACAAAGAGGAATAGGTGGCCAATCTTTCCCTCATTTTGCAAGCGACGAGTCCGGGATCCGACCGTGCTCATGACATTACCAGCGCTGTAGGCCATCAGCACACGCTACATGTGAAAGGGAACTCCATATAATGAATTATACGGTGCTGATACAGTTCAAACTGCAAAGAAGGTTTTAGCTTAAATAGCAAGGCAGGGATAATTACATGAAATAGCGAGAAGATGGATATAATGACGATATAAGAGAATTTTGTTAATTTTTTAAAAGTCAATAGTGCTGATCTGAGACAAGTACATGCAATCAAATATTTGGGCACAATGACAACATCAGATGGAAGGTGTGACACTAGGTGTAACACAGACATGAAAAATATGTTAGTTGTAGAGTAGAAACCGCACTGTAAAACACGAAGGATATTTTATGCAATAAATCCATATCACTGGTTGACAGGAAATGGTGTGTCGGTATGAATCATGGACAATTAGCCAACTATACAAGAAACGTGATTCAGGCGATAGACAGTTATTTTCACAGAAAAACGTAAACAATATCGTAGACAGTCACGAAGAGTATTAACAATGTTCTAAATTAACTCAACTAAGGACACTCGTCAAAGGCACCAGAATAAAACAGTCAATTCTCTGGTGATGTACTGAGAAGGCAAAAATCGGAATATACAAGTTATAATAACCACCAAGGTTTATGAGAAAGGCAAATAAATGAAAGCGGGAGATATAATAGTTAGTGCTGTAGCATAACACAGTAAGCATAAAGGAAACCTGATCAAAAGCACAATACACGCTAGTGGGCAAGCCACAATAAGAGCGATAGATTCATCAATCTCTTACATATTAAACATGTGACGCTAGTGGGCAAGCCACAATAAGAGCAATAGATTCATCAATCTCTTACATATTAAACATGTGACGTTAGTAGGCAAGCCACAATAAGAGCGATAGATTCATCAATCTCTTACATATTAAACATGAGACGCTAGTGGGCAAGTCACAATAAGAGCAATAGATTCATCAATCTCTTACATATTAAACATGTGACGCTAGTGGGCAAGCCACAATAAGAGCGATAGATTCATCAATCTCTTACATATTAAACATGTGACGCTAGTGGGGAAGTAACAATAAGAGCAATAGATTCATCAATCTCTTACATATTAAACATGTGACGCTAGTAGGCAAGCCACAATAAGAGCAATAGATTCATCAATCTCTTACATATTAAACATGTGACGCTAGTGGGCAAGCCACAATAAGAGCAATAGATTCATCAATCTCTTACACATTAAACATGTGACGCTAGTGGGCAAGCCACAATAAGAGCAATAGATTCATCAATCTCTTACACATTAAACATGTGACGCTAGTGGGCAAGCCACAATAAGAGCAATAGATTCATCAATCTCTTACATATTAAACATGTGACGCTAGTGGGCAAGTCACAATAAGAGCAATAGATTCATCAATCTCTTACATATTAAACATGTGACGCTAGTGGGCAAGTCACAATAAGAGCAACAGATTCATTAATCTCTTACATATTAAACATGTGACGCTAGTGGGCAAGCCACAATAAGAGCGATAGATTCATCAATCTCTTACATATTAAACATGTGACGCTAGTGGGGAAGGAACAATAAGAGCAATAGATTCATCAATCTCTTACATATTAAACATGTGACGCTAGTGGGCAAGCCACAATAAGAGCAATAGATTCATCAATCTCTTACACATTAAACATGTGACGCTAGTGGGCAAGCCACAATAAGAGCAATAGATTCATCAATCTCTTACACATTAAACATGTGACGCTAGTGGGCAAGCCACAATAAGAGCAATAGATTCATCAATTTCTTACACATTAAACATGTGACGCTAGTGGGCAAGCCACAATAAGAGCAATAGATTCAACAATCTCTTACATATTAAACATGTAACGAGGCAAGGAGGTTGTTGCTTTGACTCACAATCCAATTACCTTTGTTTGCCAAATCCTACAACCTGCATCAGCGTGTAGAAGATCCTTTGCCGAACGTTGCACTCATCATTGTCCGTGGAAAGTTTCTCGATCCCTTGCCATTGTTCCTGCTCACGCACTCTCATGCCCAATGTGTATGTAATGCCCTATGCCTCATCTTCTGGGAGCCATGCCTTCAATCATTGCTCCCTCCAAGTCCCTGAGACGTTTAATACAGCCGAAGTATTTCAGTTTCCGAGACATGTTTATGAGCTAGTTTTCTTCGATATTCAGATCTTGTTGAATGACAGTATTTTTGTTTATTCTTGTCGACGATATTCTAAGAACTTTTCGTAACATTTCAGATCATAAGCCCTACATTTTTCTTTCATGACTGAGAAATAGTCCAATAACCTTAGATTTCGTTTATTTGTCTGAAGCATTATGTATGTGTGCTTATTTACCCAAATATAGCTTTTCCATCACTGAAATCATACACTTTAAGAAGAATGTGGAGGGTGGACGAGCCCTGGACCAGTCTTATATACCGAATTCTCTACGAGACGTAAGTCGTTTGAGAGAACAAAGGTATGACTGTACATCTGGTCAGACTGCGAGAACAGCAAGTTAAAAGAGGTGTGGCCAAACAAGAACACTATATGGGAAGCCAAAAAAGATGCATAAACCAACACATAACTGGTGTCGTGAGCCACTACACGCTGCGGGATTTACTGAGGAGGGGATCTGAGCACACATGGACTGAATGGTTCAATGTGCAGTGAGGACAATCTGTCAACTAACTTACTAACATTAAGAAGAATTATCCAATCTCGTTTCTTTTTCTTATTCCGCCTTCACGCGGAATTATTTTATAATTACAGTTGTCAACTCAAATTATTGAATGAAAACTATCTAATCTGGTTCCATCTTCATGGCTTACACCTCATGTCCTAACCTGTCCTGAGCATAAAATCCGGCGGAGGAGAGAGAGAGAGAGAGAGAGAGAGAGAGAGAGAGAGAGAGAGAGAGAGAGAGAGAGGGAGAGGAGGGGGGGGGGGGTTACATCACATGCTGTTATAACAAGGTAGTACTGGCTAGAGCTAACAATGATATGTCTATAATATAAAACTAATGAAAATAACTAATATAACAATCGCCAACGTCAATATAAAGCCCTGTGGTATGACAAAATATTCCCGCAGATTAAACCATTTACATATGTCAATCAATATGAAGGACAAAAATACAGAAATAGCCGTCGCCGGACGTCATGATGGTGAAGATTATGACGCACATATTTGAAAATAAGCAACAATGAACCCTGCCCGTTCAAGGGGAAGTTAACGCATGCCTCTGGTTGACTTGCGTTATATAATATATCTTTGAAGCAGGACTGAACACGTGTATTGCTATAAACCTGGCAGCAGCAGGATTTTGGCCGCCCTTCCTAGTTGGTAATGCTGCCCTGGCCTAAGGGTTAGCGTCTTTCTCCGTAATCCCGTATGCTCTCGTGAGTGACGCGATGTGCGCGAGAATTGGTAGCGGTTCTCGCCGCGTCGGTAACTTACGGGGTATGTGAGCCGGTCATTCAGAAAGCAGTGGCAAACTACTGAGCCTAATCTTGCCTAGCACATCAACAGTAGCTGAAAAATGCTGGTGTTGACTGCAACGCCCTGTGAGGGATATGCAACAACAACAACAACAACAATAAACAAGGACATCGTTGTTGTTTCTATCATAAAACAGATGGTGTTATTATTTAAGCTTCTGGTTTGGTAACTTCCCAGATGATTATATGTGTTTCGTACGTGAGTATACGGGATTACGAACAACGTCCTTAACCCATCGCCAGGGAAACCGGCGTGTATATATATATATATATATATATATATATATATATATATATATATATATATATATATATATATATATATATATATATATATATATTCTTCTTAAAGTTAGTAAGTTAGTCGACAGATTGCCCTCACTGCACATTGAACCATTCAGTCCATATGTGCTCAGATCCCCTTCTCAGCAAATCCCGCAGCATGTAGCAGCTCACGACACCAGTTATGTGTGTATACTATATATATAGTATTTTGTTTATTTATTTTATCCTTTTATATTTATTTAATTTTAGTTTTATGAGCAGCAATGAATATTTACTCTCAAGCGCGAATCCGTTTTCTTCTTTTGTTCGTTATCTCCCATTGAAGCACAGGCCCGCAATCCACTTAAGACAAGCCATCCTATCTTTTGATACTCCATATCCTCTTCATATTATTCACCCGCGTCCAATCGTTTCTCCGCGCCTTCCTCTATTTCGTCTCCCCTGTGGGTTCCAGAGAAAGCACACTCTAGTTATATACTATTATTACATTTTCACAATGTGTCCTATTCAAAGCATGGCTCTTTTTCACCTCCCGATCTCTCCGAGTTCTGCTGTCACACATTCCTGGTCAAGACAACAGAGTTGGTTGGGGTGGCCAGTTCACTTCCTCGGTGTCTTTTCTTCCCAGGAAAATCGTAAACAATTGTGAACATTACATGTTACCAATTTGTTATGTCTAGTTGAAAAAAGATATTCCTGTCTCAGGTGGGGATTGAACCTGAACCACTGTCTTGACAGAGCACTAACCACCACGCCACAGCGGCTCCCACTTTATGAAGCTCAAACAACAGAGTATGTTCGATTGAAGAAGAAACTTGCATTATTAGTCCAATACTATCTTTCCTAAACATGTTGTTCTGATATTCAAAGGAGGTCGCCGTGGCTGAGAGACTTAACGCGCTTGAGCTTTCTCTTCTGACAGCGACGTAGTGGGTTCATTCCAAACGCCGGACAGTTGGACTTCAATGTTTCTCCACGTTCAGAAGGCAATGGCAAACTTTTTTTTTTCGCATATCCTTGTACAGGACATTGCGGTCAACACCAGCATTTTTCAGCTGCTGTTTATGTCTTGGCAAGTTTTACTTTCAGTAGTTTGCCACTGTTTTCTGAACGACAGGCTCATATATCTTCGTAAGTAACCATCGCGACGTGTCTAAGTAATTGTCCCATTTTTCATGTCAGATTTGTCTGTTTAATTCCCCCATGTTTAATGTCAGAATTATCTCCGTAATGTTCCCATGATTAATGTAAGCTATGTCTGTGTAACTGGGATTTTATACACTTAAAGTAGACAACAATTAAAACACACACAAAGTTGGCTGTTGTGGTTGGCATCGTCATAATATAGGACAGCGAGAGCTACTACAGAACGTACTTGAAGACACAATCCCGGGAGAACCAAAAAATAGGGCATTCAAGAAACACCACCACCACACAAGGATAGATTAGAGATTACACCTACAATGTAAAGTACACGACCCCTTTTCACACTATGAGGCGTTCTGGTTACATGGAGCTAGCCTCATATTTTTAGGCAATCGGTATTTGATGGGTGGTGTGGTTTCGTTTATAAACAGTAGACAGGTTTATAAGCAGTAGACAGTCAGATTTATAAGCTGTAGACAGTCAGGTTTATAAGCAGTAGACAGTCAGGTTTATAAGCAGTGGACAGTCCGGTTTATAAATAAAATATGGAGTTTTGACAAAGAGGATACAGTCACGTTTATAATCAGAAGATAGTCACATTTATAATAAGAAGATAGTCACATTTATGAGCAACACGGTTTCGTTTATAAGCAGTAGACAGTCAGGTTTATAAGCAGTGGACAGTCCGGTTTATAAATAAAATATGGAGTTTTGACAAAGAGGATACAGTCACGTTTATAATCAGAAGATAGTCACATTTATAATAAGAAGATAGTCACATTTATAATCAGAAGATAGTCACATTTATAATCAGAAGATAGTCACATTTATAATCAGAAGATAGTCACATTTATAAGCAACCCGGTTTCGTTTATAAGCAGTAGACAGCCAGGTTTATCAGCAGTAGACAGCCAGGTTTATTAGCAGTGGACAGTCCGGTTTATAAATAAAATATGGAGTTTTGACAAAGAGAATACAGTCACGTTTATAATCAGAAGATAGTCACATTTATAATCAGAAGATAGTCACATTTATAAGCAACCCGGTTTCGTTTATAAGCAGTAGACAGTCAGGTTTATAAGCAGTAGACAGTCAGGTTTATAAGCAGTGGACAGTCCGGTTTATAAATAAAATATGGAGTTTTGACAAAGAGGATACAGTCACGTTTATAATCAGAAGATAGTCACGTTTATAATCAGAAGATAGTCACATTTATAAGCAACCCGGTTTCGTTTATAAGCAGTAGACAGTCAGGTTTATCAGCAGTAGACAGCCAGGTTTATTAGCAGTAGACAGCCAGGTTTATCGGCAGTAGACAGCCAGGTTTATTAGCAGCCGACATCCCCGTTAACAGCCATCCAAGTATGATACGCGCGTGTCAGATTAGCTGGCAGTGGCCAAGGATGAATACTGATGCAGATTTTATGAGTAGGACGACCTGGGCAGGGGGTAAAGGAAGATACAGAGTGGGATTCTACAGACTCAATTCGTAAGGAATCTGTGGTCATTCAGATGCTAAACAAGGTAATAAAAAGAAATCAATGAATTGTAAAGGTAAGGGATTCGAATTGATGTACGCGTTTTCTTCTGTCTAGACTGCCTTCAGTGAAACCAGACGTTATGGCCCCATGTGTGTCCATTTTAACGACTTGAGAATTTTAACGAAAATTTGGACAGAATCATTGTCCTGGCCAATGTTGCTAACCTTTAGCGGAAAATCAATTGGGGAACTCTTTGCAGCCACTGAGACAGTTCAAACATAAACACACATAGTATCGTTTGGCGCTCATAGAAGATGAGCACATTCACTGATTAATAGGGTAAATACGGGCAGGAGACGCTGTGGCGTTGTCGTTAGTTCGCTGAATTAACGAGACAACGGTCCGGGTTCAACCCCCCAGTAGTCGCAGATTTGTTTTTTCTCCGATGAGTACGGCTCTGCTACTAGTCCAGACTCATAGACCGAATCTCAGCTTAGAGACCGCCTGGCGATGGAGGAAAATGATCACCCCCACTCATTATGTCGTGACCTAGAACAAGTGAAGCCTTAACACTTCATGCCCCTAAGGCGATAATTAAACGTCATAAGGGTTTTTCCGTGTCTCAGATTGTCCCGATAGGGTAAAACGTGCCTCTATAATTGTCCATGTTTAATGTAAGATTTGTCTGTAATTTTCCCATGTTTAATGAAAGATTTGCCTGTGTAATTCTCCCATGTTTAATGTAAGATTCCTCTGAGTAATTTTCCCCATGTTTTATGTAACATTTTTCTGTTATTTTCCCATCTTTCATGTAAGACGTGTCTAAGTAATTGTCCCATTTTTCATGTCAGATTTGTCTGTTTAATTTCCCCGTGTTTAATGTCAGAATTATCTCCGTAATGTTCCCATGATTAATGTAAGCTATGTATGTGTAACTGGGATTTTATACACTTAAAGTAGACAACAATTAAAACACACAAAAAGTTGGCTGTTGTGGTTGGCATCGTCATAATATAGGACAGCGAGAGCTACTACAGAACGTACTTGAAGACACAATCCCGGGAGAACCAAAAAAATAGGGCATTCAAGAAACAACACCACCACACAAGGATATTAGGGATTACACCTACAATGTAAAGTACACGACCCTTTTTCACATTATGAGGCGGTCTGGTTATATGGAGCTAGCCTCATATTTTTAGGCAATCGGTATTTGATGGGTGGTGTGGTCAATGTGACACCCGTCGTCTTCCCTGCCCAGGCTATTTCCTGACACACCATTTTTAGACTGTGTCTTACTTGAGAGTCCTAAGTCAAGAAAACAAGGCTTTATTCAAAGGGGATGAATAGGAGGAGGAGGAGGAGGAGGAAGAGGCGGAGGAGGAGGAGGGTGGTGGTGGTGGTGGTGGTGGCCGCGGCGGTGGTGGCGGCGGCGGCGGCGGCGGCGACGGCGGCTGCGGCGCGCGGCGGAGGTGGCGGCGGTGGTGGTGGTGATGATGATGATGATAATGACTGTGGTATATTTTTTCGCAAGCCGTCAACGTCGCTGTGAATATTCCCTGCAATACCATTCAAGATTACCACCGCAAAAGTGCTGGTTTGTTCCCCACTTCTAAAATCCTAATTTTACAATAACAGACTCATTTTCGACGTGATAGCCAAAAACTTGGAAGGGAAAAGCTAACATAAAAATAGCAAAGACCGGTTCACGGCCTCATTGTGCGTACCACAAACTCGTCGTCACTAGAAGAAGGCCGACTAGTGACTGCTGGAAATGGTAGCCTCGAAAATCTCTACGAACGCAAGATAGAAAATCAAGTCGAGAGAGAAAAAAAAGGACCAACAAACCAGCAGCCAGTGTATTTGGAAACCCAACCAAATCTAGGACCTGACATCTTGGTGTTGACATGTGGTGTTGGAGCCATTCAAAAAGAATGAAGGTAAACACAATAATATATTTTATATTACGCTAGTCATTGATCCCTTTTCAAGAAGAAGTCGGTGAGTCAATGTGTTGTAAACCACGTGATTAGTCCTTAAGAAATTAATTTAGTAGAAACTAAATATTATATTCAGTTATCATAGTCATGGATAAACTGTACATTAGGATAAACCACAGTGAGTTTTCTTTTTCTCCCAGTTAAACAACTTAATTTAATGTGTAAGCATTAGACCTAGGTTGTACATTTTATTTCTTAAGTAGTTAAACTCAATCAGCAGTGATTTAGAAGTTGGTGAGTAACTTAAGATTTAGAAGGCTAAGAATACTTAGTGCAGTGGTAAGAAAACTATTTTAAATGTGCAAACACTGGTAAGACAAATTAGTGTAATGTGTAATAGTCAAGTAGATTTTTTTTACATGAGCACATGAGAAGTCAAGTAGTTTTTTTTTCCCATGAGCACATGGGAGCCAAATAGATTTCTATAGAGATCATGATGAACATGTGGAATTAATATTTGTGAGCCACATAATAATGCTTAATCAACCGCCATGCAAGAATGGTTAGGATTCATAATGAATGAATGTGGATTGGGTATATCACATAAATCTATGTAATTGATGAGAGCATGCCTGTGGTGATTCATGTGTGATTTCATTATTGTTAAACAGATGTGAATGTATCATTTGTGAACCACATCAGTATGACTAATTATCATCCAGGAAAATATTATAATTTCTGATGAATGATGGTGGAATGATTGAGATTTCATTGTAATGTCATTGTTGTTGAATCTGTGAAGTTATCCTTTGTAAAGCACATACATATGCTTAATTGTCATCCATACCGATATGATCGTGTCTGGTGAATGATTGTGGAATGATTGAGATTTCATTGTGATGTCAATGGTGTTAAACATTTAAAGTTATCATTGGGAAATCACATATGTATAATTACGTATCTTACATCCAAGTATGAGAATGATTTCTGATGAATGAGTGTGAATGAGTGAAGAGAAGTGACATGCTAAGAAAGAGTATAAGCTAGCAATCAATCTCATGATAGAAGGCAACTTTGATGTGTAATGTCCTGTCTATCAGAAGAGAACGTGTTCGGCATAACCCATACACTAATTAATAATTTAGTGCACTCTGACGCTTGACACTACTTTGTATTATATATCACTCATGTTACCAGCATCTGGTTTTGTGTCTTAAGCAAGACCCCACTTTGTATTTCATATCACTCATGTTACAACACATGGTCTAGTGTCCTGATGATTGTAATGATAATGAGGATGATGCTTGTAATAACAATGATGATGATGATGATGATGATGATGATGATGATGATGATGATGATGATGATGATGATTGTAATGAAGATGATGATTGTAATTATGATGATGATGATGATTGTAATGATGATGATGATGATGATGATGATGATGATGATGATGATGATGATGATGATGATGATGATGATGATGATGATGATGATGATGATGATGATGATGATGAATGAGGTAAAGTCATCTTACATCCATGAGAAGAGGAGGGAAGATAACTTCTCCCTTGAAGCATTTACTTAAGAAGAATGCACCTGAATACTATACAAGAATTGATACCATGATGTACTTATATTGTTTATAAGCAAATACTCATTGCAATGGGGAATGATTTTAAAACCCCTTAATGTATGAGGCCCTTTTCCTTTAATGGAAGAAGATGTAGAGAAATAACTAGGTACAGAAGAGGATGGTGAACATAGTTGTCAAATTCCAAATCAATCAAGGTATTACTCAACCTGGAGACCATGATGACAGGCATAGGTGAAGATGAAACTGCACATCTGCTAGTCTAAACCTTGAACACCTTATAATGGAAGATTGGATGGAGAGCAACCAATTCTGTTGGTGATAACTAATTGAGAACACCAAGACCATCTGTCTCCTATGTTTATTTTTCTCTAGGAACAAGATTCCTTTTATTGATTTCACTTGTTGTGTTCTTAGGAGTTTACAGCATTTCATTTCTAATGTCATATTGAGGATGTGATTAGATGTATGTTGATTGCTGAAATTTCAGGTAGTGGCTAGACCCATCTAGATGCACCTGACTTTTGTGATAGAAGCAACTTTGCTAAATGAAGCTCTGTGAGAGAGTGGGGCAGAAACCTATCCACCTGCAAAAGTTCCATTTCCCTTAGAGGAGAGGTAAATTTTCTTTAGCATAATTTGCCTGACAAATGGAAAACCCCAGAGCCAACTAAACTATTCTACCAACCTAGGAAAGAACAACACACTGAAGCTTAACATATATCACAGTGACTGCTTGGAGCAGGAATCCATAACCCACAAGTCAATACAAGGGAGTGCAGACCAATTTTTCTGTTTCAGATTTACTACCACAGAGGATCTGCAGGAAAATTACCTGAGAAATTGGACAATAGCCTGTAGTATTGGTCATATATGGGGAGGGGAGTTTCACTGATGGAGATATATAATTAAGTGTAGAGATCTTGATGTAAATGAACTTACTGTTGTTTTTTTCCATGAAGATGTATTGAATTGAATATTGTTTTCCCCGGGAAGGTTAACCCGGTCAACAAATGCCCGCAGAAGTCGGATGTGTCGGCCTAACGGCGCAAGAACGCAGCTGTGCTGTAAACAGGCGCAACGCAAACATGTCCGGCAAAAAAAACTCCGGATGAACGCAGAAGAAGAAGAAAAATATTGTTTTAAAATCTTTACGGTTCATTACTAACTGTATAGTTAATAAATGATGAAAAAAAGAGGTCATTTCCTCTCGTAAGTGAAATTTTTTTCTTGTCATAGTCAATTAGTTTAATTAAAACAACTCAATTAGGTTAACTGAGAGAGGAGAGGCAAGGGACCACCAAAAGGATATTTTGGGTATTAGGGAAAAATTTTTAATTGTTTTCCTTGAGGTATTCCTTGGTTTTCTGAGATTCCATTTATGGACTCAAGCAACTGAGCCTTTAATGGGTTAACATAATTAAACGGGCAGGATCACATTGGGAATGAGGAACTTGTGTGTCCTCTACCTCTTTGGGGTTGACGCAACAAATACATCCGACAATGATAATGATGATTTTGATGCACTATTAAAGTATAGGGTGTATTTGTAATGACTGTTCAGTGTTTGAAAATGTTGCCGGTCCAAGTTTTGTATTCACCTTCAGTAAAGTTCATGCAACATAATAGGTAAATGCAAAACTTGGACCGGCAATATTTTCAAACACTGCGCAGTCATTAAAATTACACCCTGGATAATGAAATATGACAGAGTATAGCACTACGCATTGCTATGAAGAATAATCTGAAGAAAATATTTGCTTGGAAGAAATACTATCAACACAGTTGATCCAGCGGGGCAGCAGGGACCGAGACCTGTGGAGGGACTTAAAATACTATGCCAGCTGGCAGAAAATATGATGAAGAGACTGAATCTACAGTAAGCACAAGTCCTAAAGTTCTCCCATACTTGTGCCTTACATCGTTCTGTCCCCCGCAGTTGTTCAGTTAATTTAATAAATGACTGAATCTGACGCAGTTACAATAATGTCGAGGACACCAGGCATTCAATATAACAGAAGTCGCTTCAGATGCTTGCTTGCTTGTGTTCGTTGGCTTGAGCTCCAACGCGAAGTCATGGATGTCGGATGAAGGCATCCTGTTGTCCAACATCAGTGTGATGTCATACAGGACCTGAGTTTTGCGTGAGTATCCGTTGTCCCATGTCTGGCCTATTGGTGTGCAGACTGGTGGTTCCTCGCCGTACAGGCAGACACTCTCCGACTTCGGAGGAATCGGCGATCCTACTGACTTTAGCCAGGACCCCGAAGGGACCTGTTGCCCAGGACGCTCGACGAGGACGCGTCAATAGGTCTTGGCCAGTATATAACCCGGCCCTGGTGCCTTGGAAACACCTCTGCGTCCCGTCGCTTCAGATAACGGCGATGTAAAATTGAGACACGGATGCAGGTAAGTTCAAACAAGCAGGGTTATATGTCTGGTACGACATATGATGACCTTGACTGTCATATGATGTGAAACATAGTATACAGTGACTGATTACATTACATTGTATACCATGAATATGTTATATAATTCGGTACTTACTTTAATGTAAAAGTTGCATCTAGATCAGTGGTTCCAATTTTCAAGCAGAGGGCCATATCTACTATTCTCGATAGTTAAGCGGGCCACAACGTTATAAAATTATAAAAGTCGTCCAATATCATTCTTACCTTTCTTAACTTTGGTCAACAAAATTCTAAAACTTTAATGGCACTCAGTGTCAGTACTACACTGCAGGTCACTTTTTGGTTTACAATGCAAAATTTCATTTACCAATAAATTTTTAATCAGTTTCGTAAGATCGCTATTAATGTAATTAATTTACAATTGTAACTGTTATTCATAACCATTCACTTAAGTTCAGACGCCAGTTAATCAATGTCTGGGCACAAATCTGTCGTGCCCAAAGTCAAAAGCGCAGCTAGGCTACTGTCGGGAGTCTGGAACGTTGCTTGTTTTTTTTATAACGGTCAATGCGGAAAATGACTGCTCGCATCTGTAAGTCGAACCAAAACGACAAATGTATCTCTAGGCGAATGAATCAGCAAGTGTTCAAATTGTTCGACAGGCAATAGTCGTCAGAATAAAATCATATGATCAGGTGAAGGTGAAGCAGGCAGCTTCAGCAATTTACATATCAGTGCAGAATTGCATTTCAAATCAATTACTTCGTGCTGAAGGTTTTGCTGTAACTGACAGAGCTTGGCATCAGGACATACGAACGGGTTTATGCAGAGGGCAACATTATCCTCCTCTATTGTGAACCCTTGAAATCTCGACCTGAAAGATATCCAGAAGACTTTCAACTTTTACTTTATACTGTAACAAGTCACATATCTTTTCCATCATAAGCGTCTTCAGACTTGGAAACACCTCTAAAGTCCTTTCAGTCGGCTGTCCGATAAACAGTCGAAGTGTCATTTTAAATGAAGAAATGTCATCACACAAATTTGTGAATAGTTTGAATTTCCCCTATATCCTCAGCATTTTAAAGAGTTTAAATGAGACGTGATGTCCACCAAAAGTGTCAGGTCATTAAGGTAGTCATCGCTCAGCAGACATTCCCGTTCTGTAGGCAATTCATTTATTTAAAACAGAAACAGATAGACTACTATTTTTCAGTGCCCAGAAACGTGACAGAACTTTACCTTTAGATAGCCATCTGACATCACAGTGTAACAGTAGCTCACCGTATTCCTCGTTCAGGTCTGATAGAAACTGTCTGAACTCATGCCTGTTCAGCGCCTTAATTCGAATTTTGTTCACACGTCTCAGAACTTCATCCATGACATGTTTCAGATTTAATTGTCTTTCCGCACAGAGCTTCTTGGTGAATGATAAAATGATATTTTAATATAGTGCGGTCAAGAAACTGTTCCAATAATGCTAGACATCCAGACTTTTTACCCGTCAAAGCCGGAGCACCGTCGGTGCATACACTGTCCACTTTGGTCCATTCTATGTTGTTTTTCTCTACACACAACTTCAGAGTTTCAAACAGATCAGTTCTTTTGGTAGTTGCATGCATCGATTCAAGTCCTAGAAGTTCTTCAATGACTTCAAAATTATCGTTTATTGCTCGAACAAAAACTGCGACCTGAGCTGTGTTAGAACTGTCAGTGGATTCATCCAGTGCCAATGAAACAAATTTACAATTTTTGATATGTGCTGCCACTTGACGATGAACATCGCTGGCCAATTCTTCATCTCGCCTGGACATATTATTATTAGACAAAGAAATCTGATCAAATTTTGTTTCACACTTTTTGTCGCCAAGCATTCTAGCAGCAAATTTAAGGGAAGGTTTGATTATTTCTTCTGCATCAGTGAATGGCTTCTTTTGCGAGACAACAGAAGAGCCACTTCGTACGACGCAACTCATGCACTCTTGCTCTGTTCGTTAGCCTTGGTGAAAAATGACTGCTGCCTGGTCAGAGAAATGAACTGATTGGATATTGAGCCATGTATGTCTTACTGTGTGGTCGTGAAGTGTCGTTCCAGATTAAATGTTTTTTGTAAGTTTAAGCAAACGTTATTTACCACTAAGGCATAAACATAAATTTCTCCGTCCAATCTTCATTGAATTTACTGACAAGCAACTCATCATCTCATCTCTTCATGTTCCTCTTGTACCTTGTGGTGTCGGGGTGAAGTATAAACAGCGAGAGAGTGCCAGCTTATGGGTTTATGTATCGATATTCCCATGGACTCTGTAATTTCCCTGCGTCCATCGTTTACGTGGTCGGCCTCTTCCTCTGCTTCCATCAGGTCCGTACATCATTGCTTGTTCTTGTTATGGTATACTTGTTAGGTGGTAATCTACTAGCATGGCCAAACGACAAGCAACGTCTTCACATTTTCACCTTTTACAATTGTTTGATTTCAGATTTCCCACACTCATGTTTATAGGCTTTAACGTTAAATTTGTATTTGAACAAATCTATTTTCAACACAATACTACCGACTATGCTAAACAGTTGTAACAGACGACAACATAGAGCTTTGAGCATTCTTATTGGTCGACAAGGCTGGGATATGGGAACTTCATAACGCGTCGTTGCGAACTGAACAGGCCATTCTATAATATCTGAGCATAACAACCACGAGCAGAGTAAATTTTCACACACTGCCTGGACGCTCCGAGTGCATTTTTGAAATTATTAAAATATATTCTGTTAAATGACGAGGGCTGGTCTCTCTGGACGAGGGGTTACAACACTTTCTCCGTAATTCCGTTTATCACGCAGAGTCTCGTAGCGGGCGAGAACTGGGAAGCGGTTCTACCCCCGCTGGTGACTTGCGGGATAACTGAGCCGGCCGCTCAGAAAGCAATGGCAAACTACTGAGCGTAATCTTGCCAAGAAATCAACAGACAGCTGAAAGATGCTGCTGTTGACAGCGATGTCCTGTAAAGGATATGCGAAGTAAACTAAAAAAAAAAAAATGACGAGGCCTCGCGTGCCACTTTCTGACAGCTGGCGGGCCACAAGTGGCCCTGCGGGCCGTGGTTTGGGAACCTCTGATCTAGATGGACACGAGTCGACTGTGTCGTCCTTAGCTATACATATTGTAACCTTGTCAATGTAAAATTAAAGAATTTGTCTCACAAAAAGGAGGTACATATTTTAAACTGCCTCAATGAAAACCTCAACAAAGACATCAACACAATCTAATAGCAAATCTGTAGCATCCTGTAGGAATCAATAACATGTCCACTAGGGGGTAATGACAATTTCATCGACCATTGGATTTTCAAAAGGGACTGTGGTTTCCATCGATCCTCGCCATCTCAACCCTGTAGACATCGTCTACAGTATTTGAAGAGCTATCAAGGCGACGATGAAGATTGTCGGCCTCAAGGGACGCTCGTGGAAAACAATGTGATAAGCTGTCCACCATTCTGTCGCGCGAGCCACAAATCTGATGAAGACACCTCCAGACGCCACCGCTTGGAAGGGCAGTATGAACAGCAGCGGTATTACTTGAATAAATGGTCTTTGACAAAGATATTACAGCGATAACAATGCCCGTCATTATAATCACAGCAATGACATAAGGGGAACTAGGCGATTATCTAGGTATCCGATACATCAATGTGAGTGCAGATATTGAAGGAAAGACTACAGGCAGCAAGAGATCGATTGGATTCAACGTGAAATATTTCAAGATCTGCGTTTCAGTGGTGATATATTAAGCGCAAAGGATGGGGAGAGAAGAAGAAGAAGAAGAAGAAAAAGGAGGAGGAGGAGCAGCAGCAACAGCAGCAGCAGAAGAAGAAGAAGAAGAAGAAGAAGAAGAAGAAGAAGAAGAAGAAGAAGAAGAAGAAGAAGAAGAAGAAGAAGAACAACAACAACAACAACAACAACAACAACAACAACAACAACAACAACAACAACAACAACAACAACAACAACAACAACAACAACAACAACAACAACAAACATCAATACAAGTAATAAAAATAATAACTTTAAAAAAAGGAGCTACCTGGTACTCACACGACAGGACGTGTGATAATACTGAGATTGCGGAAACATACAATAAATCAATACACAACATAAATTGCCTGCCCCTCATGAATGAGGAGGCCACATGTTGATTGACCAGTTGCCAACAGCAGGAGCAGCAGCAGCCATGGATGCTATGGACACCGTCTCAAGTATTCATCGTTACCGAGATGTCATTGCTAATAGGGTGCAGAAAGGGGATTATAGTATTTTTATCGCGCATAAATCATGGTTTTTAGGTATTTCCAATAAGGTATGACGTGGTAACAGGCTTTGTAGACCGGGATAGACGATGTTAAATCTTGTAAACGAGAAGACTGAATTCATCGCATCGTGTTCTGTCCAGTGGCCGAACAAAAACATAAATGTTACTTGTTTCCAGTAGCCGAACATTTAAATAACATTTACTTCAAAGTTATTGAACAAATAAACGTTGCTTCCGTCAGGTGACAGAACAAACAAAAAATGTTACTTCTGTCCGATGACCAAACAAATAAATAACATTATTTCCAGGTGATTGAACAAATAAACTTTATTTCTACCAGGTGACCGAACAAATAAAAAACATTACTTCCAGGTGATTGAATAAATAACGTTACTTCTGTCTGGTCACTGAACAAATAGATAACATTACTTCCAGATGATTGAACAAATAGCGTTACTTCTGTCCGGTGACCGAATAAATAAATAGACATTACTTCCATGTATTCAAAGAAATAATTTGTTTCACAATTCCCCAACAAAATGAGCTACAGACGATTTGGATACAGACTGCCTTGCGTTGATTTCAATTGCATGAGCTTCGATCGTTGAGAAAACAACGGCAACTACTGAACGTAAAAATTGCCCAGTAATTCAAAAGCAGCAAACAATATGGGTTGGTTGCGACGTCTTGTAACGGACCTGTAATTAATCTGGTAGCTAAACAGATAATTTTAATTACTTCCGTTTTAATATAATAAAATACTGCACCAAAAACAGGATACTAAAATTATAATCGTAATTGAGCTATGAAAATAAACAGAAACCATATTTGAAGCAACAACATAAGGCCAATTTTTAACAAACCAAGTATTCTATCAACATGCCTACATATCTACTAGTATAAATATCAGCATGGATGTGTTGAGTATCTCTGTGTGTGTACACAGTGTGTATATAAATATATATTAATGTTTAGTCGTAGCTATTTTTAAAAAAAAAAAACTCGTTGCGACAGAGCTATTTCTGATAACTCGTGGCGAGCTAGAATAGCCGCAATACAGTGCACCGAGCTATGGTATTTATTTTACTTTCCATACATAAAAAATTATTTACCAGTGTTTAGAACCGAGAATCCTGATAAAGGCTGATATGTTATCCGCCCCACCACTTGCGCCTGAGGCCGCTGTATCGCAATGGTTAGCACTCTTATCTGCCGACCCGGTTGTCAAGTGTTTGAATTCGCATGAAGGCGGGATTTTAAACTTGGACTTGGCTCCAGGTCGAAGCATCCTAAAATGAGCGCCAGGAATTGTCTTGAGAAGTGAAGTAATCCTGACCACATAACTCCTCGAATGTCAATTGATCTTACATAAATATGAGGCTAACACCATTTGTCCTATAAGCTTCAAAGTCTTAAATAGGGTCTTTTTACCTATTTTTGTTAACCACTCACCTCTCTATTCATCTGGCTTGCTGAAACTAAGAAGGATATGGCCACAGAAGGAGCATAAGAAAGCAAAGGGTGTAACTGATCACGAGATAGTTACCAATTTGTGTAGCACGTTGTGGTAGTTTTCTTTTCACGCGGCTGTGTCCTTTTATTTGTTTTTGTTTGCAGATAAAAGCTTTCTAGCCGCAATCTCCACTCTGTCAATTGTGATTGTGTTCTTGTAAGGCCGAGCTTTTCCATTTTCCGTTTTCGCTGATTGATTCGCGACCTTCTATGGCGTGTTATGAGAACAGTAAATACGGCAAAGTCCTGGATGAAGAGTTAAGAGGGAAAACAGGAAGCTGTGTGAAGACAGGATCACGTACGAACTGATACAAAACCAACAGATGAAAGGGAATGCCACGAAAAGATGATTACTTGCAAGGAGAGGGAAAACTCGCTAACAGAAATACTGTTCAATTATATTGATAGTGACCAGGGTGTGTTTCATGGATTGCTGTCGGTAGACGTGGCATGAAGACACGGAAGCTCTCTCTCTCTCTCTCTCTCTCTCTCTCTCTCTCTCTCTCTCTCTCTCTCTCTCTCTCTCTCTCTCTCTCTCTCTCTCTCTCTCTCTCTCTCTCTCTCTCTCAGCTGTGGAATAATATTCTACAACGAATCAAAGGCATCGCCTTCCTCTATACTGCACATACGATCGCAAGTTATTCGAATACTATCTCAGTACAGATTATATACCCGAACTAGTATAATAAACAACCTTCTTAATGTGGTACGATGCACCTGCCGTAGCTAATTATTTGTAGATAAAATTAGTTTTAATGAGTCATGTACTATTGATTATTGCACATTATACATGTGTTAATAATGCTTATATTATTTATGTAGTTGTTGTCTAAGATTAGCCTCATTAGTGATATATGAATGAAATATTCTATGATAGATAAGAAAGACAGAATGTCAGACGGCCCCTATTTTGCAATACCGTTTCACACACGAAGGATTTACTTTGAAGTTTTACTAACACATGATTATCCCTAATACACACATATGAATACCCCAGATACCGTGATTATTAATTTACAACAATATTGTTTCACACACAAAGGATTTCCTTGACATACATATGATTACCCTTAATACAAACATATGAATACCCCTGAAACCGTGATTATTAATTTACAACAATATTGAAACCGTGATTGTTAATTTACAACAATATTGTTTCACCCTTAATGATTACCCTTAATACTAACATATGAATACCCCTGAAACCGTGAATATTAATTTATAACAATATTGAAACCGTGATTATTAATTTACAACAATATTGTTTCACACACACACAGGATTTCCTTGGGAGTTCTACAAACATATGATTACCCTAATACAAACATGATTACCCTTAATACTGTGACTTTGAACTGTATATTAATATGTATATATAAATACATACTAGTGGTATTTTGTTAAATGGTCCATTGCTTGGTTGTGAATGATCTGGGAAAATGAGTGTCGACGCTAAAACGGGTGCATTGACGTTCAGGTCACGACGCTAAGACGAGTGCACTTGGCGTTCAGGTCACCTACGAGGGCTTGGGTTTATCAGAGAAGTTGATGTAGAAACTAAAATACCATCCCCATGTGGACATATGGTTCTGAGATTTCCCGCACCTCTCCAAGCTCAGAGACCAGCGGAATGTGCAAGAAGTGTTCTGAAACATTACATCTGTGGAGAGGTATGTAACTAGAATGTAACTAGATCATAATTTGGGAGAGCGCATGTGGATTAGCTAGGATTAGGCCTAGGTTGGAAATCTCTCCTTGGCGGGTAGCCTGGATTGTGCGAGGTTGGCAATTTGTCATTGGTGGGTAAGCCTGGATTAGGCCAAGATTGGCAATCTTTCCTTGACGGGTAGCCTCGATTAGGCCTATGCTGGCAATCTTTCCTTGGTGGGCAGCCTGGATAAGGCCAAGATTGGCAATCTTTTCTTGATGGGTAGCCTGGATGAGGCCAAGATTAGCAATATTTCTTTGGCGGGTAGCCTGGATTTTTAGTCAGATATGACCCAGCTACCGTATTACAGTGGACTGTACTATCTGCTTTCAGTTAGCGCCGAATGTTGGGCGTCGCTCACCAAACCTGACACCCCACATTGTGCCGACGGCTTCGGGCGGAGGAGTGTTATTGGGAGGATACAAGCATTACCTTAGTGAAAGGAAATGCAATCGAAAGACTAAATGTCATGGCAGGGCAGACCAGGCCCTAATACTTGGCCAGCAACAGGTCTGGGATGGAAGCTCCGACAGACGGACAGTTAGAGCATTGCTTTGCTGATCCGGCAGCTTCTGAAGCTTGTCTTGTTCCAGACTTATTGGTGTTACCTTTCCTCTGCATTAAACTAGGCAGGCCGAGAGATGGATCATGCTGCATGGGCAACACATGGTCTCTAAATTCAGCCCAGGCTTTGTGTCATGGAGAGGTATAGCTTCATTTTACAAACTATCGTCTGTCAAGAAGGCAAGGTGCCAGTCAGTCAGTCAGTCAGCCTGGATTAGGCCAAGGTTGGCAATCTTTCTTTGACGGGTAGCCTGGAATAGGCCAAGGTTGGCAATCTTTCCATGACGGGTAGCCTGGATTAAGCCAAGGTTGTCAATATTTCCTTGGCGGGTAGCCTGGATTAGGCCTAGGTTGGCAATCTTTCCATGACGGGTAGCCTGGATTAAGCCAAGGTTGTCAATATTTCCTTGGCGGGTAGCCTGGATTAGGCCTATGTTGGCAATCTTTCCTTGGAGCGTCTTATGTATTTCATTGTCGGAAGACTCCAACCCAATGCCAGGCGCGAAACGTTAAAATACATGGAAACCTTGTTAAAATACACGTCGTTATGGATCGCGATTCGCCAGTGACTAGTGCTCTATTCCTGGATCAAATATTTACCCAGCAGACGTTTTAGTGATCACCTGGTTTTGTGGTCAGTTCAACCTCATACAATGACGGCCAAAGAATATACTTTGTAAGTTAGCTGGCCTGACCCTGACTATATCAACCACAGAGTCGTTTGGTCAGATACTGTGTGACATCTCTATATTCTAAGATGCAAGAGTAACAATGAACACACTGGAAAACAAAATAATGGATAGTTGCAAAAGAATAGGAGAATAAAACACACTGACAGTAATGCAGAAACCACTAGAAACGATCAAGAGTTATATTATCATAATCATATGCCTTGCCAACTAGCGGACACGTTCACGTCTCTCCACAGATCTCGGCCCTAGATGTTCTAGAACTCTGCTCATGGTATCCCTTTATGTCACCGTCTCAGTCCATCCAGCATTATTTCTCTGTGTCTGCCTCTGACTGTTTTCCCATCTTTCCAGTTGTCACAATGTTCTCCAAAGCCCATCTCCTCGTCTTATTATAATGATGAAGTTAGTAAACACTGACAGAATTCATTAGCAAACAAAATTATACAATGATAAATAACACAACAACCACATTCAGCGGGTGGTATTTATTATTGTTATTGACGATTCTCAAAATCCGACATAGTAATAAACTGTGAGCGAAAAGAAAGGGTAAGTAATAAACTGTGAGCTAAAAGGAAGGGTTATAAGCAAAGTAAATACTTATAGAAGAGTAGTTGTGCAGTGGACAGGACCTCAGTGTCGCATGCCATGAGATTCAAGACCTGGTGTTAACTAATGAGTACGAAACGTGAACATAAAGAACAATCAATCAGCTTCAAGAAAAGACAACACTTTTCAATGCTAGAGAAAAGCCAGCAAACAAAGAAACTGCTTTTCTAGCTTGATCGACAAAATAGGTGATCAAACCATATCAACACATGAAGCACCAGGCGTAAAGTCAATAACACAGACTCACATTAGTTTAGTCACCTTGTGCGAGCGTGGACAGCTAGAACAAACAACCCCAACATATTTTACCAGACTGCCCGCCAAAACCGTCGTTAACTATGCACTAGACATAGGTCCATAGAGACACGCATGATAAAGCTATTTGGGAGTCTCCACGGGCTCTCAATTATAGCAACATACAGCCGTAAAACTGGGCTTCTTGTGTACACATTACAAACATAACTGCGAACGAAAAGCAAAACCACAACAAAACAGTGTAGAGCGGCCAATGTTTGCAATCTCACAACAAGGCTCACAAGTCGTTTCTGCTACTATAACAACTAATGGGTGATACAATACTAACTGGGATGTCTGCGGTTGAAACTGGTCATAATTTCCTGGATCAACACCGCCTGAGACGTTCTAGACACACGATGACCGTTAGCCCATTAGCAAACAAGTGACGACACACACAATGTCCGACAGCCCATTAGCCAGTACCAAAGCTCGACAAATCAAATATCAAGACACAACACCTTGCTGAACACCACACCAGAGGTAAACATAGAAGGCAAGAGTGCCAGAGAATAACAACGGTTTCGATGGGAAGATAACACCAAATGATGGATGTAGAGATGGCATCAAATGACGCACAAGAAAGATGAAATATTGTGGCAAGAGATAAAACAAAATATAACTCTTTGGTATACAAGTGGCTACTGATCTAATCAAAGTCAACAAAGACAGACTTAGCTAAACATGACTTACAACTATTATAGCAAAACTGGCTAAAAATCCTTTATTCAATGCTCAATATGACGTTCTTATGAAAATTAAATGAAACGTCCTTAGCACAGATCAAAACGTTCTTATTAGTCAAAACTGACAACCATTTCACTGTCACATTAGTTGCCGTATACTGAGACGTCATTAGCCAACATTGACAGCTAAGTCGTTAGCCAAAATTGAGAGCGACGTCGATAGTCAACAGTAACCGCTACCTTGTTAGCCAATACTGACCGCTACGGTTAGCCAACAATAACGTTTACGTCGTTAGCCAACACTGACCGCTACGTCATTAGCCAACACTGACCGCTACGTCATTAGCTAACACTGCCCGCATTTTTTGCTGTTGTGATCTATTGGCAAGTTTACGTTCAGCAGTTTGCCATTGCTTTCTGAATGACCAACACACATAGCATTTCATTTTTAAAAAAAACGCAACGCGGTCTGCTACCTAATCGCGCGCAGCTGTGTTTCGAACGCGGGTATGTGGGATCATGAATTGCGTCCGTAACGTCTAGGAAGCCGGCTAGGAAAGGAGAAGACACATAAATATTCAGAAACGTGTAATACAGAGACGGAAATAAAGACTTCACAGCCCAACATCAGTACCTACTATGGGACTACCTGTACGCCATACAGGGATACAGGCTGACACACACAGAAGGCACGCGTAAAGAAATCAACGCAACTACAAAGAGACACACACAGAAGGCACACATAAAGAAATAAACGCAACTACACAGATGGAAGATGTACAACACAGATTAAGAGCAGAATAGGGCAAGCAAAAGCCACATTTCAGAAAATGAAGAGTATTTTATGCAATAAGTCACTATCACTGAATGCAAAAAAGAGAGTAGAGGGCTGAGTGGTCTCGAGGTATGGTGTCCGCCTCGAGTGCTGGAGATCCCGTGTTCAATCCCCGGTAATGACCGGGATTTTTTCTCGTGGACTTCTAGTAATAAAATTTCCCCTGGTCTCTGGGTAGTGAGATCGGACGGCCGTAGCCTATGTATTGTTGCGCACGTACAAAATCCCTTGGCAGTTGGAAATCGAACAAGAGTAGCTTAACGGTGCTGCCCGGGCAAAATTTCGAGTTAAAAATCTACCCAAAATATTTCAGGATCCTCGCCGGTGCTACGGAGTTCGTGCACTGAGCTGAGTTTCTCCAGACTCAAGTTTGAGTTAGGAGGAGAACGGAGCACTTATGTATTGCACCAGTGTGCCGTGATATTGATCCATCGACTAAACTAAACTAAACGTAAGAAAGAGAGTGCTGACACTACCAGAGTAACTAACAACGATTGCTTGAAACAGGCTAATGGAACTAGAACATTATACACAACAATAAGAAAGAGACAAATAGCTTTCTTCGGTCATGTGATGAGAAGAGAGGCATTGGAGAACATCGTGACAACTGGAAAGATCGAGGGGAAGAGAGGCAGAGGCAGACCCAGAGAAATGATGCTGGATGGATTGAGGGGCGGCATGGAGGAATATCATCAGCAGAGTTGATCCAAAACACCAAAGACCGAGATCTGTAGAGAGCCATGAACGCCTACGCCAGCTGGCAGGGCACTTGATGATGATGACAAACAGACACACGAACAGACACATAGAACCAGTTATTGAACACTGCAAAGACGACACCCAGACAGTCTATTAACAACACATAGATGTGCTATGTTCATGTGTAAAAACAGAAACACGACTCAAAGAACCCATAAGAAATACACACATAGCTCTCCATAAGCGAACACTGCAGTTTGTAGAAGACATAAGAATCTGGCTGGACAGACTCATCAAATACACCAGGTTCTATCTTACGTGGTTCGGATAAGCTTAAGCGTTGTTCAAAGTTTGATCACCGTTTGGGCAAACAGAAAACCTCACTTACAGCACCGGGCTGTGTCAAGGCACGGGAGCAATCGGGTGAACTTTCTATGTGTCTATTTCTGCAGTACAGGACTGATCAATGCAGGGGACCGTTCAAATGGAAACTAATATAATCACTGGTCGCCAGTAAAGATTGGCGAGGACATACAGATTTAGAGACAGTGTGTGTTTAGTTATCCACTGCTTTGTCTGGCCTGCAGCTCTGAGGATAACCAACAACGTACATATATTTCCTCTATTCATCATCACAGTTAAAATACAGGCAACATTAATGAAAAATATTGGCCTCAAGTTTTAAAATAGTAACAGTGAAAGTAACACACGCAGTCGGACAACGAGTGTTTCTACAATAAGCTGCATCGATAGCTTTTTTTTTCTTTTTTTTGCATATCCTTTACAGGACATCGCTGTCAACACCAGCATCTTTCAGCTATATGTTGATTTCTTGACAAGATTACGCTCAGTAGTTTGCCATTGCTTTCTGAGCGGCCGCCTCACATACCCCGTAAGTTACCGATGCGATTCGAACCACTGCTAATTCTCACCGTCATCACGTTACTCCCGAGAGTATAAGAGATTACGGAGAAAAGTCATAACCTCTAAGCCACGAAGCCGCCCATCGATAGCTAAAAGTCCGTTAATTCTGATACGCTCATAATGTCGGAGATCCTGGGATCAGTA
>JACEFZ010027289.1:0-76075 GCA_014155875.1 Cepaea nemoralis | reverse complement strand
CTCCTCCCCTCGCACATTCTGTCCTAAGAATGCCTCTTCAGCCAGGTTAATCAACCTATCGCTAAACAACTGTACCGTTTCTCCGTTATTTTGTTTAGCCTGCCTCAATACCGAAAATGCATGTTGCGGATCCGTTATCTCTGCGTATTTCCTGGCGAGATCTTCTTTGAATTGTTCCCATGTCTCATCTACTCTAGCCTCTAACTTCCTCCTTATATGATCTGAGACCGGTTCTGTTGCCGTCTGATAAGCTAGTCTCATTTTCTCTTCTTCCGTTGCTGAAATTAGGTATGCATACTTTTCAATAGAAGTAACCCATTTCTTAAAGTCTTTGGCCTGACCACTAAACTTCAAAATTTCAGTTGCCATTCCCTGTTGGTTGATTACCAAATTCAATTTACCTACCGCTGTTCCTACCCCTGTCAGCACCTGTGCAAGGTTGTCTGGTTCCGTCATGCTGAAAATACTGCAAGAAAGCAAGCAAAGAACAAAAAAAACACACAATTTCAAATTATTTGCTTCTAAAATCTGGTTAATTAATTACCTTATTTATGAATCACCTAAATTTACTAATTTACAACACATAATTCCCCAGTTCATAAACTGTTCCATTAGTTATTTAGTTCCAGAATCGCACAAATTTCCCTTGGTTAATCCCTAAAGAGCACAAGTTGTAATCAGCATCAATATTCTGTCAGCGTAGAGGGAGGAAAAACCCTGTCTTCAATAAGTCTTGTTTGAAACCAAAAAGTTCGCTATAAACCCTCATACCTGTTTCTAATAATATAATAATGTTTTTAGACTCTGCTCTAACCAAGAATTTATGGCACATCACCGGAGTTACACAGTTACCTTCTTTTATTAGCTGACGGATCTAGTTCCACTAACCAGAGTTCGCATCAAGTGAAACCTAGTCTCGAGTTTAAGTGGCGGAGTCCAGAAGCTCAGGTGGCGGAGTTCTCTTCCCTCAGGTAAATTTTGTAGCTGCCAGATACTCTTCCTGGTTGGGTCACGTCTCATGGGATGCCTGGATAGATTTCAACCCTGGTTGGGTCACGTCTCATGGGATGCCTGGATAGATTTCAACCCCTGGTTGGGTCCCTTCCTTGATTCTGAGTGAAGTACATCATCGGCGTCTTGATAGGGGTCGTAGTAATGACGTGGCCCCAAAAATTTATCACAGTTAACCGAAGCCCAGTGATATTTATGTGTTCAAAAAACCCAATCACGAAATTACAAGGCTTTGTCCATTATTACTTGAGCCTAGAAGAGTTCTTGACTTATTTTTCTTCTTTTGTCTGACAGGTTCAGCTTGAAATTCTGGTTTTCTCAAAGTTCTAGGACAGGATGGCTCTTCTAAAAAAAACGATAAGTTTCATGCAACGGCTATGAGAAGCCCCTTGTTATTGATAACTTTCAGTGGCTGGCGCTTTAAAATAGAAGCCCTTTCTTTTGAAACTCCAGAGTTCAGATCTCGGCTCCGGAAAACCTTGAAAGCTGAAGTTCAGTTAACGGCCATTATCAATTCGGCCACGGCTCCAGAAAAGCCTCTTGATAAAATTATCTTCTGAGTTTCATCGTACTTCGCGTAGTTAGCCGGACGACTCGATTCAAAATCCTGGTCACGGCACCATAATTACTCCTGTTGTAGTGTTGGAAGGAGTAACAAAACGCCAACTGCATAAAACGTTGTTTATTTGTCAAGGTTTACAAGCCGCGTCCTTTCAGCTGGTTTCTTAGATGTTAACTGCCTATAACAACATAATACGTCACGATTGAGCATCTCCCACGCCTTTCAGTCTCAATGCTCAATCGTGCTGTATCGGAGTTTTCCAATAGACCCCAATTATACCTACACTGTTACATAAACGGTGACTATCAATTGCTCTTCAAAGACCCAAACAACTGAATAAATTATGGAGTAGGACAGACAGAACTACAAAAATTAGATTTTTACGAGCATGCATCTTTCCCATTGCAACATACGCCTGTGAGACCTGGACACTTACTAAAGAAGTTGAACAGCGCATAAATGCCTTTGAATATAAATGTCATAGACGAGTTCTAAGAATATCTTGGGTAAAGAAAAGAACAAATGCATCCATACTTCAAGAGTTGAATATTGAAGGTTGGCTATTAAAGACGATAAAACAAAGAAAATTGAAATATTTTGGTCACTTGAAACGTCACGAAAGTTTGGAGAGAACAATAATGGAAGGGTATATGCCTGGGCAGAGAGGAAGAGGAAGGCCAAAGAGAAGATGGGTGCAGGATGTGGCGGATGATCTCCAGATGGGTGTATCAGACGCGGGACATCTTGCTTATGATAGAGAGGTTTTCCGGATGGTTGTTATGGCAGCGAGGTTCTGCAAAGGACATGCTACTGAATGAATTACTAATTATTAGTTAATAATGAAAATATAAAATAAATTAATGACAAACAAATCTGACTCAATCAATGTCCGTTTCTTTCTCTTCTTAGTACTTACTAGCAATTTTGGTCAATATTTAAAAATTGGGTTTTTACTTATGAATAAATTCAAATTGAAATCAAAAGTTAGATAGAGAGAGCTTGACAAGACGAATCCAACGGTATATCTCAACGAAGAGTGTGCGTTAATTCTAAACGACTTACTTTTGTAATAGCTAAATCGGTTAAGCAAACTATAACGATAGACTTTAACCATATAATGAAATCATGGATGTCATGTTATATCAACGACCGGCCAAATTTTGAAATATCACATGTCCAGCGCCGACAGTCTTTCTCTAAATGCAAACCGTCTGCGATACGGAAGTAGATAAAAACATGGAGTCATAACGAGCCCGCAATTGTGTTACTAGTATTACCGAATCAATTATATAACAATGCTTTTGTCGCTTTAAAAAAAAAAAAAGTCGCTTACTTATAAGTCGACAGAGTCGACTTCATTGCACCGGGGTTTTATCCCATATGGCTCAGTTTCCGTGGCTCCAGCGACGACCCTCAGGAGTCTCCGAAAAAAATGCACTCGTGAACCGAAAGACGTGCCCCAGAATCGAACCTACAACTACACCACTACAACCTTCGGAGCCCGAGTCAGGCGTCTTAACTACTTCACCACGGTGGTTTTGGTCGTCAACTAAGCAGGGGGTGAGTTATAAGACAGGTGTGCTTTCCTACAACTTTTCATTTTTATATTGTCTAGTGAGTGGAAGATAAACTATATGGACCACTGTGTGAACGGAAAAAGACTTAAAATCATACAAGAGACAACATTGCAGATAATAGATATAGACATATTTCAAGCGAACGAAAGAAGAAGAGGAAGAATTACCTAGTGTTTCCTCAGCCGGCTCACCTGGCCTAGGGGTTAATGTCTTTCTCCGTGATCCCGTGTACTCTCGTGAGTGGCGTGAAGTACGGCGAGAATCTGTAGGAGTTCTGGCCGCGGCGGTAACTTAAGGGGTACGTGAGCCGGTCGCTCAGAAAGCAATGGCAAACTACTGAGCCCCCGGGAAGGTTTACCCGGTCAACAAATGCCCGCAGAAGTCGGATGTGTAGGCCTAACGGCGCAATAACGCAGCTCTGCTGAAAACAGGCACAACGCAATCACGTTCGAAAACACAAAAAGAAACAACTCCGGATGAACGCAGCAGAAGAAGAAACTACTGAGCGTAATCTTGCCAAGAAATCAATAATCAGCTGAAAGATACTGATGTTGACAGCGATGTCCTGTAAAGGATATGCGAAAGAAAAAGTGTTTCCTCTGTTTCAACTTCTTTAGAAGAGTCACGATCATCACGCAAATGTATTTTTCATCATCATCTTCCACTTTTGCCGTCAAGTCATCTCTCATTTCCAGGTATTCCACAGTGGGATGGTATCCACTGTATGGTAGGTAGCCTTGAGCTGGCTGCCAGGTTCAGAAAGTAATGTCCGTAGTACTGGCAATTTCCCAGAGAGAAGCGCTTCAAGTACTGATTATGCATGTGTCAAAACCACCACAGGCTGTGTACCATGGTTGGTATTTACTTGTAGTAGTTTCTCTGTTGCTATCTTGATTGCCTGGATTTCTGCATCATACTTATGGCAGTACTTTCCCGTTGGTACTCTGACCGTGTTCTAGTATTTGGGTATTCTATGTACACTCCTGCTCCTCCTACTGATGCATTATCCATTGTAAACCATGCTTCTGAACAAACTAGATTTAGAACAAATGGAATCCATGCAAGAGACAACATTGCAGTTATAGACAAACTTCAAGCGAACGAAGATAAAAAAAACCTAGTTAAAAGAGTTGCTATGTTTTAAAACCCTGTTCCTAGTTTGTGTGCTGACCGGGTTACTTTTTCAGATCACGAAGTATTTTTATCCTCTCTCTCTCTCTCTCTCTCTCTCTCTCTCTCTCTCTCTCTCTCTCTCTCTCTCTCTCTCTCTCTCTCTCTCTCTCTGTCTCTCTCTCTGTCTCTCTCTCTCTCTCTCTCTCTCTCTCTCTCTCTCTCTCTCTCTCTCTCTCTTTTACTTTTTCAAATGTGATCGCTCGCTTGAACTCAAGCGTAGTCCATACACACTACTTCTAGTAGTGCTGGACTGAATTTTGAGTGTGGATTAGCTTTCCCTATTAACAGTGTCCCTCGCCATCAGGCGAACCCACTCCGACTTCAGAAGTCAAGGGTCACTCGTCCCCAGGTCAAGGACGAGAGGTCAACATTTTAGTCCATCACTAGATCTTTAAGAACACGCGTTCTTATCCATTCGGCCATTCTGACCTCCACTTCTATAGATGACCCGTTTCAAATAGCTGTAACCTGCCGCCAGCAGTCCCGTCTACTAACTGTGGCAACATGTGATACTTATTAGAGACTGATCATACATTGTTGTTTAGTTCTTGATTTCTGAGATGTCCTACATTCATAGCAATTCTTTTCTGTTGTGAATTTGAACAAAGAACACACAGACAACAGATTGCACATTTTATTGTTCGGTATATTTCACTGTGATTGATTGTATGATCAATCTTGGACATTCTGAGGGAAGCTAAGTCGTAAATACAACTTATCACAAACTTCAGAAGAAGAAGTCATCATTTTTTGGCCAAGTTATGAGAAGATAAAGATTGGAACATGTTATGACAATCGGAAAGATTTGTGGAAAGAGTGAAGAAGGAAGACAGCGTGAGAAAATTCTTGACAGTCTTGTTTCATGGCATGGAAGTGAGTCAATAGAGGAATTGATCAATGCCGTCGAAGATCAATTTGTGGAGAACCATGATCGCACACGTCAGACGGCAAGGCACTGGATGATGATGATGATGATGATGATGATGATGATGATGATATTTCACTGCTTCTGACCACCTCTTAAACTCTGGTTATGTAGTCATCAAAGAACATGCACTGTCCATGCTGTATTACACAAACAATAAATGGACACTCGCGTTTCCAGAAGCTTTTGCCATATGCTATCAAAAACTGCAGCTTTGTAAGCAGACAGACATGATAATGAATCTACGACTACCTTAGTAACACATGAGTGCACACTGGAGATGAATGAATGACAAAGTGTGTTATGTATTTCTGCTTTAAAAAAAAAAAAAAAGAAGGGATTCATCTATCCATGTTATGTCACAGTTATTTCTGAAGCACCTCACGAGGTACAGCGAAATATACCCAGCAAAAAATTGTATAATCTCGTTTGTGTATTTTTGTTGAGATATCCTATTGACTGATTTCTAAAAGATGTCATGTTTCTTTTCAATTTCAACTTAATTGTATATATCAGTAGATGCTTAGTTGCATGTCCTTTAAAGAATGTCACAGTCAATCCCAACATTGTTTGGCGGTTTGTGAATTCGAGGCAAGTTTACGTTCAACAGTTTGCCATTGCTTTCTGAAAGACTGGCACCACTGTATGAAAACCAGTGCAAGACAGTCTGCTTCCAAATCACCTGCAGTTGTGTTTCTAACACGGTATATGGGATTGTGAATTACGTTAGCAACCCCTTCGTCACAGTGCCGGCAGATGGTGATCTGAATCTACAGTTGTACCTCTAACACTTTAACATCATGTACCGTGTTTCCCCGAAAATAAAACCTAACCATATAGTAAGCCCTATCACGATTTTTCAGGGTGCTTTTATTATAAGACGAAACCGTAAAATAAGCCATAGTTAAGATCGTTAGCTAGAATGAGAGACTTGTTGCCGAATGGCCAGTCGGAGTACAGACGCCACTAGTGCACACTTGATAATGAACGGATGTGGCTCATAATTCAATACACCACTCGTGTGAAATAAAGTTATCAATACACTACGAGCAGGCTACATGGACAAGAAATTCTAATTTAAGGAAAGCTTTATTACTGGACATGAGATTGATTGATTGATTGATTGATTGATTGATCTAGGAACCGACATCACAGCACTCGGGACATTCCCATAAGCGCTCCGTCCCCATCCTCAGCAACCAGCGAAGAGTTCTACTGGACATGAGAGACTGCGACCAATGGTTCAACGGTAAATGGAGCCGCAAGAAATTCAGGCCAGAGTTCGGGATTTGGAGAGTTCTGACAATGTTCCAAAAGATTATGACATGACTGTATTTGAATAAATGTAGCCCCTCTGCCGTGCGTCCACCTTGACGAGGTAGAGGGGCTTGCGCGTTCCAATGACCCCAAGAGCTATGCCGACGGTAGCACAGCTACTGGTAGGGTCACCCATGTCGGACAGGTCAAGGGAGAGGGACCAGACGAAGTGACGCACAAACCTGCTGCCTTGTAGGTAGACTGGGGACAGTCAAAGGCTAGGGAAAGCATCCCGAATAAATGCTTGTCGAAATCGGATGTACTGAGCCACAGGCTTGACAAAGCAGTGCAACGTAAAACCTGCTGCCTTGTAGGTAGACTGGGGACAGTCAAAGGCTAGGGAAAGCATCCCGAATAAATGCTTGTCGAAATCGGATGTACTGAGCCACAGGCTTGACAAAGCAGTGCAACGTAAAACCTGCTGCCTTGTAGGTAGACTGGGGACAGTCAAAGGCTAGGGAAAGCATCCCGAATAAATGCTTGTCGAAATCGGATGTACTGAGCCACAGGCTTGACAAAGCAGTGCAACGTAACTTAATTCATGATGTCACAAATCAAAATTAATCGTTATGGTGCTAATCCCGTGAAGTCCCATCAGGCGGCGATAGTGCCGGGCCCCCTGCCTCGAGGGGGTCCACCCATGACTACTGGTGGTCACCTTCCCCTGTGCTGTGGAGTCAAGGCACAGAGGAGTAGGTTAAGAGCTATTGACCAAATACCCCGGACACTCAACATACTACAGTGGAATGCCGAAGGAGTTTACAAGAAGAAAGACTCCCTAACACAGCGTCTTCATAAAGATAGAATAGATGTGGCATGCATTCAAGAGACACACCTCAACGCCAATCACAAATTCTCAGTCAGAGGATATCAGGCCACACGTTTCGACCGCGAAGGACACAAAGGAGGAGTTCTAATACTTACACGAAATACAATACCTTGCAGCGAAGCATCTGTGATCTCTGACAACCAAACGGAAATTATAGGTGTTGATATAATGATAAAGGACGTGAAAATAAGAATCTACAATCTGTATAGCCCAGCAGATAAGGACCTTACACTCTCAAACATGAAAATAACTGACACAAACTGCATTATTGTCGGAGACTTTAATAGCCGTTCAGAAAGATGGGGATACCCAGATACTGACAAAAGAGGAGATGAATTGGAGGACTGGGAAATAGACTCCAATCTCCATCTACTCAACAAAGCGGATGACACACCGAGCTTCTACTCCAGAAGATGGCTTACCACTTCTACTCCAGACTTAGCTTTCTGCACAGGAGACATCCTCCACAAAATCGATCGCCATGTGCTGGACCAATTAGCAGGTAGTGACCACAGACCAATCAAGCTTGTAATGAATATGGAGTATGTTCCACAGGAGCAAAAGCCCTTGCCCCGCTGGAATTACAAACGAGCAGATTGGGACAGATTTGCCATACTAACAGACAAATATTGTGAAAACATAAATACACGATATGGCAACATAAAGCAAATGGTGGAAAGTCTAAACAGAACGATAATACAGGCAGCCACTGAGTCCATTCCTAGAGGAGCGAGGAAAAATTACAAACCATACTGGACTGAAGAACTACAAAGTTTGGAGGACAAAGTTGAAGATGCCAGGAAGACAGCAGAGAGAGAACAAACAATTGAAGCGAACATCTCTCTCAAAGCCATCTCAGCAAAATATAAAAGAACAGTAAATCAAACAACAAGAGATTGTTGGAGGGAAAAAACAGAAAACCTGAATTTTGACAGGGATGGAAACAAACTATGGAAACTAGTGAAAGCCATGAACAATGAAGGACCTAGCAACAAACAAATAACAATTAAACAAGGAAATGCCTTGCTTACAGGAAAAAAGGCTGCAAATGCACTAATGGAACACTATGCAAATGCAAACCACATTGATATTACAACCGAACAGAAGAAAGCAATCAAAGACAAACAGATACATCATACAAATACAGAGACAGCAGCAGAATATATGATGGCAAATCTAACAATGGAAGAAATGGAACAGGCAATGAATACCCTAAAAAAGAAGAAATCACCAGGAAAGGATGGAATCACAAATGAAATGCTAATAGGACTAGGCACTAAGGCAAAAAAGAAACTACTAGCAGTCCTAAATTACAGCTGGAAGAGGGGAATAGTCCCACAGGCATGGAAGGAAGCTATACTAATACCAATCCCAAAGAAAGGAAAAGACCTGGAAGAACCAAATGGCTATCGACCTATCAGTCTACTTAGCTGTGTAGGAAAATTAATGGAACGCATTATCAATGGCAGGCTAACATGGCATCTGGAAGAAAACAAACTCTTAACACCACACCAAGCAGGATTCAGAAAGTACAGATCCACTGAAGATCAAATAACCTATATAGCTCAGGAAATAGAGGATGCCTTCCAAGAGAAAAAGCACACAGTAGCGGTCTGGATAGATTTAGAAAAAGCATTTGATAAAGTATGGAAGGAAGGACTGAAAGTAAAACTGCAAAAAATGCATGTTTGTGGGAAAATGTACAAATGGATCAGCCACTACCTTGAGAACAGAACTGCCAGGACAAAAGTACAAGGACAAACCAGCAAAATGATGCTGTTGGAGCAAGGTGTCCCCCAAGGAGGAGTTCTTTCACCAACATTATTCCTAGCATATATAAACGACATCACAGAAAATTTTCCAGCCAGAGTACACACATCATCCTTTGCAGATGACCTAGCCATATGGACATCTGAAGAATATATTAGTACAGCTAACAGCAGAATACAGCAAGCCTTATTAGCACTAGAGGACTGGTCAAAATCATGGCTAGTGAAGATAAGTGAGGAGAAAACAACATGCACAGTGTTCTCCCTCTCAAATAAAACTCAACAACCTAAGCTGGTATTGAATGGAAAAATATTGCGCCATGAAGAAAATCCAAACTATCTCGGAGTCACCTTTGATCGTCGCCTGACATGGAAAACACAGGTTGAGAAAAATCGAACAAGAGCAAGGCAAAGAATGGCAATCATGAAAAAGCTTGCTGGTACAACGTGGGGAGCAGATGAGAAAGTTCTCAAGAAGTTATATACTGGACGGGTGAGGCCAGTACTGGAATATGGCATTGCAGCTTGGGCAACAGCAGCTAAGTCAAACTTTAACAAAATAAGTAGAGTCCAAAATCAAGGAATGCGAATCATAACTGGAAGCCTGAAGACAACGCCTATTAATGAACTTGAAAAGATCACTTGTTTACAACCAATGCAGGACAGAAGAGATAGCAGAGCCCAGCAACAAGCAGAAAAATTTAGAAGATTGACAGACCACCCTATGTATAAAAGGTTTAGTGGTTTTGGAAAGGGACGACTGAAGCGTAGCAACTTTGTAGAAACTGCAAAACGAAAGATTAGGGCAGATCCCATACTTAACATATCAACAGTCAAGCCTATTTACAATGCAGACAAGTTCCCACCTTGGAGACATCAGCAACTGCCTGAGATGATAGAAAACATTCCTGGTATTGAGAAAAAGAACACTCAGCATGAAACCGAAAGAAGAGAAATAACCCTAAACTACATGAAAGAACATTACCCAAGCAGCAATTGGACCCATGCATATACAGATGGATCAGCCAAAAATTCAGTAGAAAATGGAGGAGGAGGAATTCTCCTAAATTTAAAAAATGGAGTGAAAAAAACACATTCAGTGGCAACTGGAAGGTTTTCAAGTAACTTCAAAGCGGAGGTAGAGGCTCTGAAAACTGCAGCAGAAATGCTCTTGATGGAGGAAAATAAAGAGAAGCAAATAGCTATCTTCACAGATGCAAAGTCAGCTGTCTCAATACTGAAGAGCAATAACAGCACAGAAATATCTGACCTAAGAGCAGCACTCCATGGTCTATGCCAGAAATCCAAAAAAGTTGTAATACAGTGGATCCCATCACATTGCAGTATACCTGGAAATGAAGAGGCTGACAGACTGGCAAAAGAGGGCGGACGACTACCACAGCCTGACATAGACATAACCTATAATGAGGCAAAGAGGTTGATAAAAAGCACCTATAGAACCAAATGGGAATCAGAGCATCCAGGCCACCAGAAGGATGATGCATATTACAAACTCGACAGAAGAGAACAAGTAGCAATCTTCAGACTCCGCACAGGACATAACAGGCTGAAATACCACTTGTTCAATAAACTAAAGATAGGAGATACCGATGAATGTAATTGTCGAACTGGAAAAATGACAGCAAAACATTTGCTTCAGGATTGCCCAATATATGCAGAACAGAGAAAGATATTTTGGCCCACACCTGCTTCATTTGAGGACAAGCTCTATGGAGATATCAACAAGCTCAAGTTGACCGTAGCTTACTTTAACTACATACAGGTTGACATTTAAAGGTGTATGAAGAAGTATTCAGACTGCCACGCTTCATACCACAGGTATGTCGGTTACAAAAGCCTCCCAGAGGCATGAAATGGAATATTGCTGGATAGGAGATCCATTACGTGGAAAGTCTGAATCAAAAGCTCACTGTGTGGGCTTTCAAAAAAAGGTGGAAAAAGTGTCCTAGTGGCACGAAATGGAATATTGCTTGGATAGCAAATCCATTATGTGGAAAGTCCGAATCAAAAGTTCACTGTGTGGGCTTTCAAAAAAGGTGGAAAAAGTGTCCTAGTGGCACGAAATGGAATATTGCTCGGATAGCAAATCCATTGTGCGGAAAGTCCGAATCGAAAGCTCACTGTGTGGATGTCATCTGCACACTGCATTCTTCTGGTTTCCGGAAGAACAGCCTATGGTGAACGGAAGGCCCAATATACGGAAGTGAGGCTAAGCAGCCATGTGCAGGACGTGACGATTCCTTGGGTGAGCCCAGTACCAGAGCGCTGTGTGTTGGCTCTGCAAGTATGGAAGCCTCCTTGGATGGCGGGGAATGCCCATGGTCTGCCCCTGCCTTCCCTTGAGGGCTGACCAGGATGTCTTTGGCTGTTCTATATGGGCCAGCTAGGATGGGAGATAACACCACAACAGTGAGAGTCAAACGTCCTAAGAAACCCCCCGGGAAGGTTAACCCGGTCAACAAATGCCCGCAGAAGTCGGATGTGTCGGCCTAACGGCGCAAGAACGCAGCTCTGCTGTAAACAGGCACAACGCAATCACATCCGAAAAAAAACTCCGGATGAACGAAGAAGAAGAAGAAGAATAAATGTAGAATGCTGTATATAAATGAATGTAGATTGTTGATCTGGAAAAAAAATCCCCTGAAAATAAGCCCTAGAGCATATTTTTTAAGCTAAAATTAATATAAGACCCGGTCTTATTTTCGGGAAAACACAGTAGACATAACCAGCTTATTTAAAATTAAAAAAAATACTTATATGATCAATTTTATTTGCTGTATTGTGTTCTGGTGATACATACATTATTTCACGTATTCTATTATGTGGTAAAATACTTCCACCTATGACATACATATTCACCGAACAAAATTGTATAATGATTCAATATGTTTGCTTATCACGCAAATCTTTGTTTCTCTATGATTTTGTTTATAACCAATATTATTTGATTCCATCTTGGCAGTCAGATCACCCATCCAAATTTGTATATTGTCATTTTACAAGCATTGATAATGCACACTAGGAGCAAGACGTCGCTGAGCGTGTTGTATGGAAGGCATCTCATCTCATCATGTTCCTCTTGTACCTTGCGGTGTCGAGGCGAAGTATAAGCAACGGGAGAGTGCCCGCTTATGGGCTTCATATATCGATATTCCCATGGACTCTGCTATTCCCTCCGTCCATCGTTTACGTGGTCGGCCTCTTCCTCTGTTTTTCATTTGGTTTGTACATCATCGCTTGTTGTGGTATACTGGTTAGTTGATAATCTACTTTCATGGCCAAACCATTTTACTTGCTGCCTTTTAATAAAATCTAGCGCTGCTATACTATAATCCCAACTTTAGTCCCGATTTCTTCATTTCTGATCTTATCACTTCTTGATACATTGAATATTCTTCGCAGGAATCTCATTTCTGCTTGTGATTTTATTTTCTCTTTTTCTATCATCGTCCAGGTTTGGCATTGGTAGCATAGAGTTGATATGAAGAATGTGCTTGATTTGCCAGTATTGTATCTATTTTCGATCGCGTCTTCTGATTTGCCATTTGATGATATTATACTTCCTAAGTACATTGAAAATCTTTACTTGATTTCAGGGGATGTTCGTTTAGGTGAATTGTTGTTGCATGGATGGCAAAGATCAGAAATGGAATAAAGACAAAGAAGAACATGATTGCAGACATGTCACACTAAACGTGTGAGACGTAAGATGGTGATGGTGGAAATGACCACGTGTTCACATGCATCCATTGTGGATTAACATTTACAGCGCGAATTGGTTTAATCATAACCATGCTAGCACCATGGGTTTTATTTATGCCCTTTTGAAGCACAATGTAACAAACCATCGTCTGTCAAGATGCCAATGCATTTTACAAAATATTACCTATACTATAATACTGTAGACTGCATTTCCACAGGCAAAGTATGTGCCGCAATGGTGGCCCAAATAAACTTATAAAGAAGTGAAGCTAAGCATGCACAAGGTGTGCCGATTCCTTGTGTAAGTCATAAATGAGCAGCGTCTTTCAACTTTGCAATCTTATTCTTCTTTTGCTCGCTTGAAATATGTCTATCACTGCAATGTTGTCTCTTCACTGTCTTTTTTAGTTCACTCAGTGGTCCATAGTGTATCTTCCACTGTTGTTTCTCTCGGCCAGAAGGTTTGCCTAGATATGTCTCATTTTGGGCAGTCTTGGAATACGCGATCTACTGTCTACGGCACCAATCCACATAGCTGATTCGCCAATCTTGAGTATTGTATACATTTGGTTATGCAATATATTTTGTCATGTTCTGAGGTGCAGAATAATTATTTATTTTGGTCTGTCCATAAAGTGGTAATCTTCTTGACCTGGTGTAGGTGGTTTTCTTATTGATTTATCATTCTTTTATTTTTTTGTATGTAACAGACACATCAGGTTGTCTTTCTATTGCTCCTTCCTTAGCTAATTGATCAGCTTTCTCGTTTCCAGGTGCTTCACTGTAATGTGACCGTATGCGGGATGCCAAGTTAAGAAAGTAGTGTCAGCAGTACTGGCAATTTCCTGGACTAGAATACGGATTTTGTAAGCTTTGCATTAATGGACGCTTCTTTGTACGGTAGCGAATTCCCCCACGTATTGCTTCTACCTTCCATTGAGGACCAATCAGCATGTACATGAATGTTCTGTTTGGGCTTGCAGAAGTGCATCCGCTGATGAAGGCGTGTATGTTGACAGCATCACCACACTAACATAAATGGAATATTTTATGAAAACTATTCAGGCAGGCTAACCAGGTCAATAAATACCAGGAAGAATTTGGATACACTGACCAAAAAGGGGCACATCGCTGTACATACACAAACAGTTTAGTAACAATATTTTTCTTTAATGCAGAGGACACATGCATTAAAGAATTAAAATGTGTTCTCTAGTGTTAATTTACATGTCCTAGAATGAGTAGCACAATGCACCAAAAACACATTTTTAAATTTCTCTTGTTTATTCTATTTTTTCATGAATTTGTGTATAGATAGATGGGCAACCTTAGAGCCATAAACATCACATGGTCAAGGTTTCTACCTTCTATGTACTCTAATGTTTCTATTCTAGTGACCAGCTTGAGTAAAACTTGCACCACATTTGTAAAACTGCTAGCTTCAACAACCAGGAGACCACTAACACATCTATCTTTCAAACTTTCTCTTAGGTTGTTGAAACCACAAACATCTCACATCCAAACTTTCTCTTCAATGTTTGCGTGTGATGCTTTATATCTAGCAAAAGTTGCACCACACAACTAGGTTTGTGATGTTTCTCCCCTGTATATATTCTTTTGAAACAATCAGGATTTAAACAATGAGCTCAACCCACTACTGGTAATGCTGATCGTATTCCGGTACGAACCTAAGGCCTTGTCCACGTCAATATGGACGTTCCATATTGTCGAGGACAAGGCCTTAGGTTCGTATTGGAATACGATCAGCATTGACAGTAGTGGGTTGGGCTGATTGTTTAAATCTCAAATCCCGGGGGGAGGGGAGGGGGGAACACACCAAATAAATCAACTGTCAGCGTGTTGAGGAGTGCAGATGAGGACATAGGACAATAGAGATGCCATAGACAGGACAATAGAGATGTCATAACAGGACAATAGAGATGTTATAGTCAGGACATATATGGGACAACAAGACCCAACTATAAACAGGATACAAGGTTATAAACAGGACACAGAGACATAGACGGGACTACGTCCTTGGCTGACAGTACAACCTTGCACTGAAGGACCTAAATCAACAAGACCGGACACCTAGTACGGCGAGACAACTGACACAGCACGACTATCACAGGGGACACGCAGTCAAGCACCACGTGACTATCAGGCCGAACACCAGAAGGCCCAGACTGGGACTGGACGTGATAGAGGAAAGAACGTGTGCGATTGGGCGGGAGAGTGTATTAAATGCCGGTGTGAAAGCGAGCCTTGCTGAGCGAAGATAGCAGCGAGTTATTCAGTGCGAGGAATGAGAGTGAACTGTATTATGAGCGCACGGATGACTGCGATGGCTGAGTGTGATTTGCCATTGTTGTAGATATAATGTTGTAACACAAATTGTGATACCATTTGCGCGTAATTTGCTAATATGTATTCATGTCACGATATCTTCTTCTTCATTCATCCGGAGTTTTTTTTCCAGATGTGATTGCGGTGTGCCTGTTTACAGCAGAGCTGCGTTCTTGCGCCATTAGGCTGACACATCCGACTTCTGCGGGCATTTGTTGACCGGGTTAACCTTCCCGGGGATGTCACGATATTATTGTTTGCCTGAATAAATAAGATTATCCTACATGCGACGGGTTAAGATCTCACTGAGTGCATGTAGAAAGACTCACTGTCATAATTAAGATGACGGGCTAAGATTACCTGTATTTATGAGACGTTGACATCAACAATCAGCACTTGTTCTCTTGTGACACTTCATGTTGCCAGATTGAGCACAATATGCAGTACAAACATCACATATGTCAGCTCTGTTTGTGATTTGTAGTTCTTCATGTGGCCAGAATGACCCCCCCCCCCCCCCCCCCCCCCCCCCCAAAAAAGTTAGTTGCATATCCTTTACATTACGTCACAGTCAACCCCCAGATGTTTTGGTCTGTTTGTGATTTCTTGGCAAGTTTACATTCATTAGTTGGCCATTGCTTTCTGAATGACCAGCATCCATACCATTGTATGAAAGCCAACACAAAGCGGCCGGCTTCCAAAGTGCCACAGATGTGTTTCGATCGCGGTAAGCAGGATTACAAATCATAACCCCTTCACCACAGAGCTGGTTAAGACATAACACTCTTATAAACACCACACTGGAGGGTAAGGTTGAAGGCAAGCGGGCAAGAGGTAGACAACGATACAAGTGGGAAGATAACATCAAGAGATGGACCACACTGGAAGGTGAGGATGAAGGCAAGCGAGCAGGAGGTAGACAACGATACACGTGGGAGGATATCAAGAGATCTACGAGAGGCGAGAGACAGGCAGTGTGGAGATCCATTGCAGCCAACCTTCATTGTGGAGATGGCACCCGATTGATTGATTGACACAATGAACCAGAATCAGTTTTTCTTCTGTATGAATGCTCGGGCAGAGATTCAAATCATTAGACTGAGGAACAACAAGAAAACAATGATCATTTTTGAGGTGTCTAGCCGGTTCTCTTTATTTAAAACTCCAATATTCCTCACCTCCAAGGAGATTTCTCTCAATGCAGAGCTGACACATGATGCTCTTGTACAGGGCTCAGCCAAGGAATCGTCACAACCTGCACATGACCGCCTCGGTTCACTTATTGAACATCTTGGGCTACATTCAATTCTATAAATTCAACTGTGGTTCTTCAGATTCAGAAAAAGATGCTCATTCTTCGGATTCAGAAAAAGATGCACCTCACACATATCAGCTGTAAAGCATCTCTCTTGTATATATTCTAGTGCAGTGGTTCTCAACCTTTTTTGGCCCGTGCCCCCCTTCACCATATTTTCAGTGCATCACCCCCCCCCCCCCCCTTTTCCGTATTTCCTACCTAGAAATGTGGCCCGTGGCCCCCTTAACCATATTTTCAGAACGTCATTCCCCCCTTTTGTATTTCCCACTTAAAAATCCTGCCCCCGCCCCTACACAGTATACGAAATAATGGAAGCTAAATTTAATAGCACATACTAAAACAAGTCTAGACTTCCACATAAAACGTGATTTGTGGGTCTACTTATGAATTTTAGAAGGGTGAGACGTACAGTATAAAGGGAAATAATCTTAATTCCCCCCTGGAGGTGGGGAATTCCCCACCGGTTGAGAACCACTGTTCTAGTGTGATGCCTTAGATGGCCTGATTAATAAAAACATACACCACAAACACCATATCTGTAATGTTTCTCTCATCTTTACGTTCTTCATTTTATTCTACATTTGGTCGACATATTCGACTTCTTCCCAGCATTTGTGCTCTAGGTTAGCCTTCTTGGGTAGTTTCATAGGAAATTTCAATTCCTCATAATGGTGATTTTACCATTCGATCAATAGGCAGTGCACCCCAACAAGCTGACCCAGAACAGGTGAATGAATAATAACCAGCCAAGGAAAAAACAACGGCAGCACATGGATATTCCTGGCCATCCAAGGAGACTTCCACAAATGCAGAGCTGACACATGATGCTATGGTACAGGGCTTACCCTAGGAATCGTCATATCCCACACAGAACTTTCTTAAGCTCACTTACTGAATGAACAACATATACATCTTGGGCTGCATATGTTGAGAGACCAACAAAATGCAGACTGTCGACACAGGGACTTTGATGACCTCCACACGAGTATGGCACCAACAGCACTCATGGTGTGTTGTACGTTTCCAGGATTAGTTTTTAGTGACTGCTGCATTGATGTTCTCAAAGAACAGTGTTCTAAGCAGAGCATCAACTTCGGGCAGAAACGCAGAGCAGCTTTCTACTTACACCCTATTAATGTCTGCAGTCTACTTGGGTTAGTCGGTTAGTTGGTTACTTGGGTTAGATTAGCAATATGTGACCAGAAAGACTGTTTTTTCCACAAAAATGCCTTGGGCATTTGTTTCATAATAAGAATGCTCAGATCAGCACAAAGTTATACAGTCACTCCAGGGAATCATGAACAACAACTGGTTTTTAACAAATAAAAGCAATCTTTATTTTTAGTAAGTATGCATCAGGCACAGAAGTAACACTGTTATCCATGTAGGATGGTTTCATCTAAGTAACTTCAAAACTCAACTAATGTAATCAGCCATTTGTAGTTTCACCGTCCCCTCTGCTGTGTGTCTACCGTGATGAGGTAGAGGGGCTTGAGTGTTCCAATGATCCCAAGAGCTTTGCGGATGGTAGAACAGCTACTGGTAGGGTCACCCATGTCAGACAGGTCAAGGGAGAGGAACCAGACTGAGAGACACACAAAGGCTAGGGAAAGCATCCCGAAAGATGCTTGTTGAAATCGGATGTACTGACCCACAGGCTCAACAAAGCAGTGCAACGTAATTTAATCAATTCATGATGCCACAGATGAAAATTAATCGTTATGGTGCTAATCCCATGAAGTCCCATCAAGCAGTGATAGTGCGGGCCCCCTGCCTCGAGGGAGTCCACCCATGACTACTGGTGGTCACCTTCCCCTGTGCTGTGGAGTCAAGGCACAGAGGAGTAGGTTAAGAGATATTGACCAAACACCCCGGACACTCAACATAATACAGTGGAATGCCAAAGGAGTTTATAACAATAAAGTCTCCCTAACACAGCGTCTTCATAAAGATAGAATAGATGTGGCATGCATTCAAGAGACACACCTCAATGCCAATCGCAAATTCTCAGTCAGAGAATATCAGGCCACACGTTTTGACCGCGAAGGACACAAAGGAGGAGTTCTAATACTTACACGAAATACAATAACCTTGCAGCGAAGTATCTGTTATCTCTGACAACCAAACGGAAATTATAGGTGTTGATATAATGATAAAGGCCGTGAAAATAAGAATTTACAATCTGTATAGTCCAGCAGATAAGGACCTAACATTCTCAAACATGAAAATAACTGACACAAACTGCATTATTGTGGGAGACTTTAACAGCCGTTCAGAAAGATGGGGATACCCAGATACTGACAAAAGAGGAGATGAAGTGGAGGCCTGGGAAATAGACTCAAATCTACATCTACTCAACAAAGCGAATGACACACCGAGCTTCTACTCCAGAAGATGGTTTACCACTTCTCCTCCAGACTTAGCTTTCTGCACAGGAGACATCCTCCACAAAATTGATCACCATGTGCTTGACCAATTAGGAGGTAGTGACCACAGACCAATCAAGCTTGTAATGAATATGGAGTCTGTTCCACGGGAGCAAAACCCTTTGCCCCGCTGGAATTACAAACGAGCAAATTGGGACAGATTTGCCATACTAACAAACAAATATTGTGAAAACATAAATACACGATATGGCAACATGAAGCAGATGGTGGAAAGTCTAACCAGAGCAGTAATACAGGTGGCCACTGAGTCTATTCCAAGAGGAGCGAGGAAAAATTACAAACCATACTCAACTGAAGAACTACAAATTTTCGAGGACAAAGTTGAAGATGCCAGGAAAACAGCAGAGAGAGAACAAACTGAAGCGAACATCTCTCTCAAAGCCATCTCAGCATAATATAAAAGAACAGTAAATCAAACAACAAGAGATTGTTGGAGGGATTGATTGATTGATTGAGGAACCGACAACACAGCATTCGGGGCATTCCCATAAGCACTCCGTCCCCATCCTCAGCAGCCAGCGAAGAGTTCCAACACCAATAGTTCCAGTAGCAATCTGATTGTATGTCCGTCTCGCCTTTCCTCTGAGCGTCGAGCGTCGGCCAGATCCCCTCGCCACTCCTCGCTGCCTCATTCTTGCCAGATTATTGTGATCCATTTGCTCCTCCGAGGTGTACACATGCTCCCACAAGGACGCAACCATGTCTGCCTTGTCATGCATCAATACTCCACCAAGTTTTGCCGAGCCAGCCAATCTGTCCGCCTGTTCATTCCCCAGCACACTGGCATGCCCCGGAGAAAAGATCCAGGTGATGCCTGCCACCCGTGACCTCTGAAGCGAAGCAAGCTACTCTGCATGAAGCCTGCCTGTCCTCACCCTCCTCAGCATGCTTCCCGAGTTGTTGGAGGGAAAAAACAGAAAACCTGAACTTTGACAGGGATGGAAACAAACTATGGAAACTAGTGAAAGCCATGAACAATGAAGGACCTAGAAACAAACAAATAATTAAACAAGGAAATGCCTTGCTTACAGGGGAAAAGGCTGCAAATGCACTAATGGAACACTATGCCAGTGCAAATCACATTGATATTACAACCGAACAGAAGAAAGCAATCAAAGACAAACAGATACATCATAGTAATACAGAGCAGAATATATGATGGCAAATCTAACAATGGAAGAAATGGAACAGGAATGAATACCCTAAAAAAAGAAGAAATCATCAGGAAAGGATGGAATCACAAATAAAATGCTAATAGGACTAGGCACTAAGGCAAAAAAGAAACTACTAGCAGTCCTAAATTACAGCTGGAAGAGAGGAATAGTCCCACAGGCATGGAAGGAAGCTATACTAATACCAGTCCCAAAGAAAGCAAAAGACCTGGAGGAACCAAATGGCTATCGACTTATCAGTCTACTTAGCTGTGTAGGAAAATTAATGGAAGGCATTATCAATGGCAGGCTAACATGGCATCTGGAAGAAAACCAACTCTTAACACCACACCAAGCAGGATTCAGAAAGTACAGATCCACTGAAGATCAAATAACCTATATAGCTCAGGAAATAGAGGATGCCTTCCAAGAGAAAAAGCACACACTAGTGGTCTGGATAGATTTAGAAAAAGCATTTGATAAAGTATGGAAGGAAGGACTGAAAGTAAAACTGCAAAAAATGCATGTTTGTGGGAAATTGTACAAATGGATCAGCCACTACCTTGAGAACAGAACTGCAAGGACAAAAGTACAAGGACAAACCAGCAAAATGATGCTGTTGGAGCAAGGTGACCCCCAAGGAGGAGTTCTTTCACCAACATTATTCCTAGCATATATAAATGACATCACGGAAAATTTTCCAGCCAGAGTACACACATCCTCCTTTGCAGATGACCTAGCCATATGGACATCTGAAGAATATATTAGTACAGCTAACAGCAGAATACAGCAAGCTTTATTAGTGCTAGAGGACTGGTCATAATCATGGCTAGTGAAGATAAGTGAGGAGAAAACAACATGCACAGTGTTCTCCCTCTCAAATAAAACTCAGCAAGCTAAGCTGGTATTGAATGGAAAAATATTGCGCCATGAAGAAAATCCAAACTATCTAGGAGACACCTTTAATCGTCGCCTGACATGGAAGACACAGGTTGAGACAAATCGAACAAGAGCAAGGCAAAGAATGGCAATCATGAAAAAGCTTGCTGGTACAACATGGGGAGCAGATGAGAAAGTTCTCAAGAAGTTATGTACTGGACGAGTGAGGCCAGTACTGGAATATGGCATTGCAGCTTGGGCAACAGCAGCTAAGTCAAACTTTAACAAAATAAGTAAAGTCCAAAATCAAGGAATGCGAATCATAACAGGAAGCCTGAAGACAACGCCTATTAATGAACTAGAAAAGATCACTTGTTTACAACCAATGCAGGATAGAAGAGATAGCACAGCCCAGCAACAAGCAGAAAAATTTAGAAGATTGACAGACCACCCTATGTATATCAGGTGTAATGGTTTTGGAAAGGGAAGACTGAAGCGTGGCAACTTTGTAGAAACTGCAAAAAGAAAGATTAAGGCAGATCCTATACTTAACATATCAACAGTCAAACCCATTTACAATGCACACAAGTTCCCAGCTTGGAGACAGCAGCAACTGCCTGAGATGATAGAAAATATTCCTGATATTGAGAAAAAGAACACTCAGAATGAAACAGAAAGAAGAAAAATCGCTCTTAACTACATAAAAGAACATTACCCAAGTAGCAATTGGACCCACACATATAAAGATGGATCAGCCAAATATTCAATAGAAAATGGTGGAGGAGGAATTCTCCTAAATTTAAAAAATGGAGTGAAAAAAACATAGTCAGTGGCAACTGAAAGTTTTCAAGTAACTTCAAAGCAGAGGCAGAGGCTTTGAAAACTGCAGCAGAAATGCTCTTGATGGAGAAAAATAAAGAGACGCAAATAGCTATCTTCACAGATGCAAAGTCAGCTTACTCAATACTGAAGAGCAATAACAGCACAGAACTAACTGACCTAAGAGCAGCACTCCATGGTCTATGTCAGAAATCCAAAAAAGTTGTAATACAGTGGATCCCGTCACATTGCAGTATACCTGGAAATGAAGAGGCTGACAGACAGGCAAAAGAGGGCGGACGACTACCACAGCCTGACATAGACATAACTGTCAGGGTGTTGAGTAGGTAAGGACAGGACATAGAGAGGACAAGGGGCAGAATAGAGGTAATGACATATAGGACATAGAGAAGGACATCTACAGGGTAGTAGATAGAGACAGAACATAGAGCGGTCATGAAGACAGGACATCTACAGGACAGTAGATAAACAGGAGACAGGACTTCGGTGGGGACACAGATGTGTCAGAACCAGGACACTGGCAGGAGCATACCAGAGGATAGTAGGGGACACCAGTTCACGGGATACAACCCTGAACAGACTAGACGTTAGTACAACCCAGCTTAGCACGGACAGACTGCTGTACTACGAGATGGGTAGGACAGCACGGGGTTTTACGGACAGCACGGGGTCTAGGGCGACAAGGCCAGCCAACCGGCTGGAAATCGTCAGACGGGACTCGACAGTTTTCAGAGGAGGACACTTGTGTATTTCGGAGTGCTTAGTTTGCGAGAGCGCTAGTTGAAGATAGCAAGTTGGAGTGTGAGCTAGTGACTGTGTATGATTATTGTAGAGAAGGCGGCATTTGTATATTTGTTCAGGCCGCCACCGACTGAGCATAATGTGTAACTATCTCAGGTTCACCTGAAATAAAAGACGTGATGTACCATCTACACGACGGATGTTTCTTTGGGTGTGGATGAAGAAGCGAGAGTGCCTGTGTGTGATACAAGATGTTGACAATAACCTATAATGAGGCAAAGAGGTTTATAAAAAGCACTTATAGAACCAAATGGGAATCAGAGCATCCAGGCCACTAGAAAGATGATGCATATTACAAACTCGACCGAAGAGAACAAGTAGCAATCTTCAGACTCCTCACAGGACATAACAGGCTGAAAAACCACTTGTTCAATAAACTAAAGATAGGAGATACTGATGAATGTAATTGTGAAACTGGTAAAATGACAGCTAAACATTTGCTGCAGGAGTGCCCAATATATGCAGAACAGAGAAAGATATTTTGCCCCACACCTGCTTCATTTGAGGACAAGCTCTATGGAGATATCAACAAGCTCAAGTTGACCGCAGCTTACTTTAACTACATACAGATTGACATCTAAAGGTGCATGAAGAAGTACTTAGACTGCCACACTTCATGCCACAGGTATGTCGGTAACAAAAGCGTCCCAGAGGCATGAAATGGAACATTGCTTGGATAACAAATTCATTAAGTGGAAAGTCTGAATCGAAAGCTCACTATGTGGGCGTCATCAAAGGTGGAAAAGTGTCCTTGTGGCACGAAATGGAATATTGCTTGGATAGCAAATCCATTAAGTGGAAGGTCCGAATCGAAAGCTCACTATGTTATGTGGGCGTCATAAAAGGTGGAAAAGTGTCCTAGTGGCACGAAATGGAATATTGCTTGGATAGCAAATCAATGACGTGGAAAAGTCAGAATCGAAATCTGACTTGTGGATGTTATCTGCATTCTTCTGATTTCCGGAGGAACAGCCTGAGGTGAACAGAGGGTTCAATATATGGAAGTGAGGCTAAGCAGCCATGTGCATGTGCAGGATGTGACGATTCCTTGGGTGAGCTCAGTACCAGAGCGCTATGTGTCGGCTCTGCCATTATGGAAGCCTCCTTGGATGACGGGGAATGCCCATGGTCTGACCCTGCCTTCCCTTGAGGGCTGACCAATGTCTTCGGCTGTTCTAAATGGGCCAGCTGGGATAGGGGAATAACACCACAACAGGGAGAGTCAAACGTCTTACGAAACCCCCGGGAAGGTTAACCCGGTCAACAAATGCCCGCAGAAGTTGGATGCATCGTCCTAAAGGAGCAAGAACGCAGCTCTGCTGTAAACAGGCACAACACAATCACGTCCGGAAAAAAAACTCCGGATGAATGCAGCAGAAGAAGTTTCACTGTGAGTCAGTGTAAATAACATTTATGGCTCAATCTTTGAATCAAGTGTATGTCTACAGGCAGCATCAACCAGATATTTAACATGCCTGAATGAAACTATTACATACACACAAGTCAGGAAGACACTGCACACAGCATTCCTTCTGGCTTCCAGTGATACATGTAAATCAGTGGATGTCTTCATACAAGCTATAAGTTACACTATGCAGGACTGACATAAAATGCTGAATATATTGACTGCAAGCTCCCAACTTGTCAAGAGCGTGTGAGCCCTTCACAAGGCCGTTGTCAAACTACCTTACATAGATCACCCCATTGTCTCCTCACACCATAAAATCAGTATTGAGCTGCACTCATCTGTCTTAATAAAATGCACTGACTGGGAAGTGTTGTTTTCACCACATTCAGCCTTCTGAGATAGAAAATGTCAAATGCGGTGCTGGATGTTACAAACCAGATAATTTGCCTGTATGTGTTCAATTACAACCAATGCAGGATAGAAGAGATAGCACAGCCCAGCAACAAGCAGAAAAATTTAGAAGATTGACAGACCACCCTATGTATATCAGGTGTAATGGTTTTGGAAAGGGAAGACTGAAGCGTGGCAACTTTGTAGAAACTGCAAAAAGAAAGATTAAGGCAGATCCTATACTTAACATATCAACAGTCAAACCCATTTACAATGCACACAAGTTCCCAGCTTGGAGACAGCAGCAACTGCCTGAGATGATAGAAAATATTCTGATATTGAGAAAAAGAACACTCAGAATGAAACAGAAAGAAGAAAAATCGCTCTTAACTACATAAAAGAACATTACCCAAGTAGCAATTGGACCCACACATATAAAGATGGATCAGCCAAATATTCAATAGAAAATGGTGGAGGAGGAATTCTCCTAAATTTAAAAAATGGAGTGAAAAAAACATAGTCAGTGGCAACTGAAAGTTTTCAAGTAACTTCAAAGCAGAGGCAGAGGCTTTGAAAACTGCAGCAGAAATGCTCTTGATGGAGAAAAATAAAGAGACGCAAATAGCTATCTTCACAGATGCAAAGTCAGCTTACTCAATACTGAAAAGCAAAAACAGCACAGACCTAGAAGACTTAAGAGCAGCACTCTATGGACTATGTCAGAAATCCAAAAAAGTTGTAATACAGTGGATCCCGTCACATTGCAGTATACCTGGAAATGAAGAGGCTGACAGACAGGCAAAAGAGGGCGGACGACTACCACAGCCTGACATAGACATAACTGTCAGGGTGTTGAGTAGGTAAGGACAGGACATAGAGAGGACAAGGGGCAGAATAGAGGTAATGACATATAGGACATAGAGAAGGACATCTACAGGGTAGTAGATAGAGACAGAACATAGAGCGGTCATAAGACAGGACATCTACAGGACAGTAGATAAACAGGAGACAGGACTTCGGTGGGGACACAGATGTGTCAGAACCAGGACACTGGCAGGAGCATACCAGAGGATAGTAGGGGACACCAGTTCACGGGATACAACCCTGAACAGACTAGACGTTAGTACAACCCAGCTTAGCACGGACAGACTGCTGTACTACGAGATGGGTAGGACAGCACGGGGTTTTACGGACAGCACGGGGTCTAGGGCGACAAGGCCAGCCAACCGGCTGGAAATCGTCAGACGGGACTCGACAGTTTTCAGAGGAGGACACTTGTGTATTTCGGAGTGCTTAGTTTGCGAGAGCGCTAGTTGAAGATAGCAAGTTGGAGTGTGAGCTAGTGACTGTGTATGATTATTGTAGAGAAGGCGGCATTTGTATATTTGTTCAGGCCGCCACCGACTGAGCATAATGTGTAACTATCTCAGGTTCACCTGAAATAAAAGACGTGATGTACCATCTACACGACGGATGTTTCTTTGGGTGTGGATGAAGAAGCGAGAGTGCCTGTGTGTGATACAAGATGTTGACAATAACCTATAATGAGGCAAAGAGGTTTATAAAAAGCACTTATAGAACCAAATGGGAATCAGAGCATCCAGGCCACTAGAAAGATGATGCATATTACAAACTCGACCGAAGAGAACAAGTAGCAATCTTCAGACTCCTCACAGGACATAACAGGCTGAAAAACCACTTGTTCAATAAACTAAAGATAGGAGATACTGATGAATGTAATTGTGAAACTGGTAAAATGACAGCTAAACATTTGCTGCAGGAGTGCCCAATATATGCAGAACAGAGAAAGATATTTTGCCCCACACCTGCTTCATTTGAGGACAAGCTCTATGGAGATATCAACAAGCTCAAGTTGACCGCAGCTTACTTTAACTACATACAGATTGACATCTAAAGGTGCATGAAGAAGTACTTAGACTGCCACACTTCATGCCACAGGTATGTCGGTAACAAAAGCGTCCCAGAGGCATGAAATGGAACATTGCTTGGATAACAAATTCATTAAGTGGAAAGTCTGAATCGAAAGCTCACTATGTGGGCGTCATCAAAGGTGGAAAAGTGTCCTTGTGGCACGAAATGGAATATTGCTTGGATAGCAAATCCATTAAGTGGAAGGTCCGAATCGAAAGCTCACTATGTTATGTGGGCGTCATAAAAGGTGGAAAAGTGTCCTAGTGGCACGAAATGGAATATTGCTTGGATAGCAAATCAATGACGTGGAAAAGTCAGAATCGAAATCTGACTTGTGGATGTTATCTGCATTCTTCTGATTTCCGGAGGAACAGCCTGAGGTGAACAGAGGGTTCAATATATGGAAGTGAGGCTAAGCAGCCATGTGCATGTGCAGGATGTGACGATTCCTTGGGTGAGCTCAGTACCAGAGCGCTATGTGTCGGCTCTGCCATTATGGAAGCCTCCTTGGATGACGGGGAATGCCCATGGTCTGACCCTGCCTTCCCTTGAGGGCTGACCAATGTCTTCGGCTGTTCTAAATGGGCCAGCTGGGATAGGGGAATAACACCACAACAGGGAGAGTCAAACGTCTTACGAAACCCCCGGGAAGGTTAACCCGGTCAACAAATGCCCGCAGAAGTTGGATGCATCGTCCTAAAGGAGCAAGAACGCAGCTCTGCTGTAAACAGGCACAACACAATCACGTCCGGAAAAAAAACTCCGGATGAATGCAGCAGAAGAAGTTTCACTGTGAGTCAGTGTAAATAACATTTATGGCTCAATCTTTGAATCAAGTGTATGTCTACAGGCAGCATCAACCAGATATTTAACATGCTGAATGAAACTATTTACATACACACAAGTCAGGAAGACACTGCACACAGCATTCCTTCTGGCTTCCAGTGATACATGTAAATCAGTGGATGTCTTCATACAAGCTATAAGTTACACTATGCAGGACTGACATAAAATGCTGAATATATTGACTGCAAGCTCCCAACTTGTCAAGAGCGTGTGAGCCCTTCACAAGGCCGTTGTCAAACTACCTTACATAGATCACCCCATTGTCTCCTCACACCATAAAATCAGTATTGAGCTGCACTCATCTGTCTTAATAAAATGCACTGACTGGGAAGTGTTGTTTTCACCACATTCAGCCTTCTGAGATAGAAAATGTCAAATGCGGTGCTGGATGTTACAAACCAGATAATTTGCCTGTATGTGTTCAATTACAGTACTTCAACTGACCAGATTAAGTAATATTTTCATCACAAACATCTCATTTATAAAAATGAACATACTGTGTGTTCTTTCAAAAGGTCAGAATGAGTAAATGATGCACCAGAAATATTGCACCTGTAAGGTTTCATTTCTGTGTAAACTCTTAGATGTACTTTCAAACTTAGAATGAGTAAATGATCAGCCTTGCAAGTTTCTCTCCTGCGTGTGTTATATTGTGGCATAATAGATGGCCAGATTTAGAAAAAGCATACACTATATTTGTAATGTTTCTCTCATGAATGTTTACCACTGTGACACTTCAGTTTGTCAGAATCAGAACAAGATGTGTCTCAAGCACCTCGCTTGCAAGGATTCACTCCCGTATGAATTCTGATGTGTTGTTTCACAACGTTCAAATGAGTAAATGATGCACCACAATCATCACATTTGTAAGGATTTTCTCCTATATGTAATCTCTTGTGATCTTTAAAATGGTTAGAATGAGTAAATGATTCACTACAATCACCACAATTGAAAGATTTCTCTCCTGTATGTATTCTCTTGTGTCTATTCAGAACGCACAAAAGAGTAAATGACGCACTACAATCATTACACTTGTAAGGTTTATCTCCAGTATGTATTCTCTTGTGTAATTTCAGATAATCAGAGCGAGAAAATGATACACCACAATCATCACACTTGTAAGGCTTGACACTTGTGTGCAGTCTCATGTGTACTTTTATACTGTAAGATTTAGTAAACAAAGAATTGCAATCCATACAAGTGTAAAGTCTCTCTGCATGTGTTAAATTGTGGTGCTTCAGATGGCCAAACTCAGAAAAACATGCACCACAAACATTACATTTGTAAGCTTTCTTCTCTGAATGTTTTCTATTGTGGCACTTCAGTTTGCCAGAATCAGAAAAACAAGACCCACAAACATCACATTTGTAAAGTTTCACTCCTGCATGAATTCTTAAGTGAAAATTCAAAGTGTTCAACTGAGTAAATGATGCACCACAATCATCACATTTGTAGGGTTTATCTCCTGTATGTATTCTCTTGTGTTCTTTTAAATGATTAGAATGAGTAAATGATTCACCACAATCACCACACTTGAAAGATTTCTCTCCTGTATGCTTTCTCTTGTGTCCTTTCAGATGGCTAGAACGAGTAAATGACGAACCACAATCATCACACTTGTAAGGTTTATCTCCTGTATGTATTCTTTTGTGTTCTTTCAGATGGCTAGAATTAGTAAATGACGCACCACAATCACCACATTTGTAAGGTTTATCACCTGTATGAATTCTCTTGTGAACTTTCAGATTATTAGAATAAGCAAACAATGTACCACAAACATCGCACTTAAAAGGTTTTTCTCCTGTATGTATTCTCCTGTGATCGTTCATATAGGAAGAATTAGTAAATGATGCACCACAATCACCACACTTGTACGGTTTGACATTTGTATGCATCCTCACGTGTACTTTTAAACTCTTAGAAAGAGTAAATGACTCACCACACTTGAAAGATTTCTCTCCTGTATGTATTCTCTTGTGTCTTTTCAGATAGCTAGAATGAGTAAATGATGCACCACAATCACAACACTTGTAAGGTTTCTCTCCTGTATGTATACTCTTGTGTCTTTTAAGATTGCTAGAATGAGTAAATGATGCACCACAATCATCACATTTGTAAGGTTTAACACCTGTATGCATTCTCATGTGCACTTTTAAACTGTAAAAATTAGTAAATGATGCACCACAATCATCACACTTGTAAGGTTTAACACCTGTATGCATTCTCATGTGCACTTTAAACTGTTAGAATCAGTAAATGAATAACTGCAATCCGCACATGTGTGAGGTTTCTCTCCTGTGTGTGCTATATTGTGGTGCTTCAAATAGCCGGACTCAGAAAAACATGCACCAGATACATTACATTTGTAAGATTTCACTCCTGCATGAATTTTTAAGTGAATTTTCAAAGTGTTAGGCTAGAAGGCTAGAATTAGCAAAGGATGCTAGACAAAGATCACACTTGTCAGTTTTCTCATCAGTATGTGTTCTCTTATCTGTTCTCAGATGACCTGATTGAGAAAACAATGTATCACAAACATCACAGTTGTAAAGTTTCTTTCCTATGTGTATTCTATTTGATGTTTCAGGTGGCCGGATTCAGAATTTGATGTACCACAGACATCATATTTGTAAAATTGCTCAGTTCTATCACAACTGTGTCATTTTTCGACTCCCTTCTGTTTGCATTAGAAAAACAAACTGTATAATCAGGAGACGTTATAGAGATCTGTTTAATGATGATACGGAGAACAGTTTAATGCTCAGTAATTCTCGATTCTGTATTCCTGTGACCTGACATCTTTTGAACGTTGTTACAACCTGCCATGCCTATTATGTTTTTGAATGTGTTACTCTTCTCACACAATACATCAGGAACTTCTTGTTTCACATTGCTCCAAGTGTTTGCTTCTATGCATCATCATTCATCTTTATTATTTGTGAATGTTTTTGTACACAGACAGAAGGAACAGTCTGAGAATATGGATTTTTTTTTTTCTGAAACAGACAGTAAATATTGGGTTAAATAAACATTTCATAGACAAGGCAAGTAACAGATTATGGTGTATTCTAACAGATCACTGTATGTTATAGGTGATTTATGATAATAACAATACAATAACAACTATACTATCACGAAAATGAATCACAGCAAGTCAATATTACTAAGGAGAAATACAAAGAGCATGAACAACATACACGACACATGAGGAACCCCCACAAACACCCGTAGATCACTCTTAATAAAAAATTTCAAGAAGAAAAAAGAAGCGAACTACAAAATATGAATCACATAGAATCAATTTAATGAGTCAGACCACCAATCCCCAGGAAGGTTAACTTGGTCAACAAATGCCCGCAGTAGTCGGATGTATCAGCCTAACGGCGCAAGAACGCAGCACTGCTGTAAATAGGCACAACGCAATCACACCTGAAAAAAACTCTCCAGATGAACGCAGAAGAAAAAGACCATCAATTTGCTCTTTTTTTCACATAACCGTGGACAGAATAAGAAATCAAATATGACCTGACATTTCACAAACTCAATTTGGGTTTGTTGCATGTAAAGAAACAAATAATACAATTTTTACTTTATTACAGTAAGGAAAGATACATCCAGATATACAAAAGGGCCTATATTTATGCTTCACAGCCTATACAAAATGTTTTAATCAAGAGAGACATCAAGACCTTTTTTGGCATCTTGCATGAGATCAAGATAGTGGTTTCCAAAAAGACCCACATTTCAATATGCTGCTTCCTACAAGAAAGAATCTTTTACTAGAATAGCTCATTCGTTCATTCAGTAGCATGTCCTTTGCAGAACCTTGCTCCCATAACCCTCCGGAAAACTTCTGGTTCATAAGCAAGATGTCCAGTGTCCGATGCATCCATCTGGAGATCATCGCCACATCCTCCCCCCACCTTCTCTTTGGCTTTCCTCTTCCTCTCTTCCCAGGCATCAAGAGGAAGAGGAAGGCCAAAGAGAATAGTTAGCATGATGGAAAACAGAAATATCATAGCTAAAAACAAACAACTGCTTACTGAATAGCTGTTTGTGCCTATACTTGTTTGGATGTGAATGCTGAACAATGAGTCATGAAACTGAAAGCTGGAGGCAGTGGAGATGTGGTGCTTAAGAAGAATGTTGAGAATATCTTGGAAAGAGAATAAAACAAATGCTGCTGTATTGAGAGCTGAAGGTGCACTATACCACTCATTAAATCAAAAAGGAATATACAAATTAAATTTATGAGGCATATCTACAGAATACTTCTTAGCTTTTCTATGAGCAATATGAAGATCCCCTGCCGGCTTGCCAGGCCAGTAGCTAGCCACAACGTTTCAACGTTGCCGAACTTTACCAAAAAAGTACTTGCGGCGATTGTCGTTTTCTTGTTATTGTGTCCTCCATTTAAGGATATATAGAGTACTTTTATTAAATTCCCCGATTATTTCAAGATCGCATTAAAACAGAAACCGACTACCGAGTATTCTAGTTCCCTTCATTGTCTACGAATGTTTACATCTTGGATTCTCAAATTTTTCTCTAACGAGATAAAGTGACCAGCTTTTAAAGACGTAAGTAGACTCGTAAATTCCGTTTTATATAGACTTTTGGCATTGATTTAGTATAAATAATTAAATTGAGCATCCATTTGTACGCGTACTGTGCAATTTTTGACTATTTAGGTGGTAGGTAACACTCCAAACTGAAATTATGAAGACTGCATGCTATGATGCTGTAATGGGATATTTCAATGGCGGGAAATAGCAGTTTTCCGTGTCAATCCAGCGACGATCATTTAATATTCTTATGGACTATTCAGAGCGATGGCAATGATAATGAATGCATGTTTGCATTCAACACCCATTGTAGTATTTATGTGTGAATTATCATCACTCTACATGGCCGGTAACATATACATTTTGGTAATTTTTTATCACGACCTCCCTCAGAATCTACCTGCCCCAGCAAACAGCACACATGGCATGGAGACTGACGTCATCTCAGCCTGACTGTGGGTGTGAGTGCGTATACAATAGTGTGTGTGTGTGTGTGTATATATATATATATATATATATATATATATATATATATATATATATATATATATATATATATATATGTGTGTGTGTGTGTGTGTAAATAATATATGTATATATGTATAATATATGCATATATATAATATATAAAACACAATTTATGTATGTGTGTGTGTGTATGTATGTCCGTTTTTTATGCGTTCGCGAACGGTCCATCCGATTGAGATGAAATTTTCTACGTTTTCTTTTCATTCCTGTGCAACCAACTGTAATAGTTTCTTAGTGTACAATCATCTATTTACTTACTAAAATTTAATTTAGTAATTACATGACTCAACATAAGAAAAAATAAAACAAGGGACATAACTTTTAGTAGCATTGCTATATCTTAAGTTAAGTCCCCTGGCTATAGATAGATAGACAGACAGATAGATAGATACATACATAGATAGACAGACAGACCCCCGCCAGGGCCTGGGCGAAGCCGGGCCAGGTCAGACAGACAGTCGGGAACGGAAACTTATATGACTACTTATATGAATTAAATGAGATGCTCCCCATCAGGGGCTGGGGGAAGCCGGGTCAGACAGACAGACAGATAGATAGATAGTCGGGAACGGGAACTTATATGACTACTTATATGAATTAAATGAGATGCTCCCCACCAGATACTGGGTGAAGCCGGGCCGGGTCAGACAGACAGACAGTCGGGAATGGGAACGGGATCTTATATGACTACTTATATGAATTAAATGAGATACTCCCCACCAGGAGCTGGGCAAAGCCGGGCCCGGTCAGACAGACAGATAGATAGATCCCCTCCAGGGCCTGGGCGAAGCCAGACCGGGTCAGCTAGTATATATATATATATATATATATAAGTACGTATGTATGTATATATACATACATATATTCATACGTACGTGTGTGTATATATATATATATATATATATATATTTATATATATATATATATATATATATATATATATATATATATATATATATACACACACACATACCTTTCTGTAAGAAACCAACGCGACGTGATCTGCTGCTCAATCTCGCGCAGCTGTGTTTTGTACCTGGGTATACAGGATTATTAACAGCGACCTTAAACCCTTCGCCAGGGAGCCCGGCATATATATATATATACAACTGCAGTTAAATACTGGTGTTGACAGTGATGTCCTGTAAATATATATAACACACACACACAGACATACATACATACACACACAGATATATATATATGTGTCTGTATTTTTTTTTTGGGGGGGGGTATCCCTTTACAGGACGTTGCAGTCAACACCAGCATTTTTCAGCTGCTGTTGATGTACTAGGCAAGTGTTATGTTCAGTAGTTTGCCATTGCTTTCTGAACGACCGGCTCCCATACCAGCACATTATAACACAATGCGACACGGTCTGCTGCACAAATTGGTCGCAGCTGAGGTTCGAACGCCTGGTACCTGGCTCACGAACCGCGTTTGCATATATACACACCATATACTGTTGATTATCTTCTTAAAAGTGAGAAAAATGTACACTTTATTATTATTCTTTAACTCTGACCTAATTAAAAATTGTAAATGGGTAGTAAAATATGCAGCTTTCAATGTAAATGTATGCACAAATTGTTGGCTTGTTTATTATAGAAACTGGCACTGTAATATTTTTGTGGGATGGCAAAGCAAATCAAATAGATTGGTGTAATGATTTATTAATGCAAGATCTGACCTTATGGAAATAATTGAAATGGGCTCATATTAAACCCAGCAGCCAGCTTCTAAAGTAAATCATAATACACTATCAATAAATCCCATAGAAACCATATATATTGATATCTATGGGACAAGGAAACAAGAACAGATGGTGTCATTATTTTATTAATATCTTATGATTTGAATCAGTGAAAGATTTAATAATGTTAGTTAGCATATATGTTAGCATATGTTAGCATATAAAGAATGGAAGATAATAGGGAAACAAAACTCGCTTACACTCAGGAAATAAATGACCGTAGACCCCGAGGTAGACCAAGAAGACAGTGGAGAGATAATACATGTACAGACCTACAAGCACTTGGAATCAACGACTGGCAAGAGAAGGTCCACCAGAGAGACGAATGGAGACGGATTGTATCTGCAGCAAAGAACCTCAATTTTTTGTATATGCAGACTACTACTGTCCGTGATGCACTTATCCCATCGTTTTATCAGTCCTCCCAAACCGGCGGCGTAGAACTGCGTGCTGCTTTTTAAAACCACGTTTTCACTTCACATTCAACTTCGGTGTCATTCGCGAAATGTCGCCCGCCAAGGTGGGTTGTCACTGTTTATGCTGACAAATGTTTGTCCCATAAAGCGGTGCATTATAGCAGGGTAGAAAAAGTTTCTAGGAGGAGTCAATCAATAAGTAAGTAACACAATTCTGTGGGATAGCAGGTAAATGACCATTTGTGACTTACTTATTAACTTACCCTCGTATACAGTTTGCATATCCGCCAGACGACGCGATTGAGAGGCAACCTTGCACGCGGAGAATAATGGACACACTGAAGTGCTTAAAGCGGGTCCTTCTTCTTCTTTTTCTGCGTTCATCCGGATTTTTTTTTCCGGATGTGACTGCATTGTGCCTGTTTACAGCAGAGCTGCGTTCTTGCGCCGTTAGGCCGACAATCCGACTTCTGCGGGCACTTGTTGACCGGGTTAACCTTCCCAGAAAGCGGGTCCTTTTAACGGAATTACAATAACAGGCACTTAATTGTGAATAATGAATATCTCTGCTTAGAATTGACATACAGGCAGCATTGAGGTGCCATTAGATTTTGTTTTTCCAAGGACTATAGTCTGCGGTGGTCTCATTAGTAACTAAATCTGATCGAAAGCCTTAGTACAAAATTTGAAAACACAGAGTTAACACACAGAGACACACATCAAACCAAATGATCAATATTAATATTATTAATAATAATAAATAATATTAATAATTATTAATATAATTAATTAATTATAATATATAGATAATATTAATAATAATAATAATAAATTAATAATAATACTAGAATACTATTAAGTATTACTAATAGTAAATTTACAAACACACATCAATGTCAGTTTCTTTCTCTTACAAATTTCTTTCTTGTTAATGAATGACAGGACCAAAAGACTCACTTGCGCAAAATAAAGATAGACTTTATTTTAATTTAACCATATAATTATAATGAAATCATGGCATATCATACATAATCAACGACCGGCTAAATTATGAAATGTGTCATGTGTCGAGTGAACGACAGTCTTTCCCTGCGATACGGAAGTAGATAAAAACATGAAGGAGTCATAACGAACCCAGCTGTGTTAGCTAGCATTACCGAATCAATTATATAACAATGCTTTAGTCTTCATTGAGTCAGGGGATGGGTTATAATCCATGTGTGCCTTCCTACAACTTTTCATTTTTATATTGTCCACTCCCACTACCCACTCAGAATTCTGAGGTACCTCCACCTACTAAGCAAGACAGCAGAAGCCATAACTTGATAATGACTCCTTCTGGGCATTGGGTTGGATTCTGAGTTGAGTTGAGTCAAGAATCGACATCAGAGCACTTGGGACATTCCCATACGTGCTCCGTCCTGATCGTCAATAATCAGTAATGAGTCCCATTACTAATGGCACCAGTTGAAGTCTGATCATGTGTCCGAATGACCTTTCCGCAGTAATTGATTGTCGGTCATATTCTCTCGTCATTCCCTGCTGCTTCATTCTCTCTAGAATATGATGACTTATCTGTTCATCCAAGCAATACAAATGATCCCAAAGGGCAGCCAATGATGCAGGCTCAGCCATCTGTCGACTTGCTCGTTTCCCACTACACCAGCATATCCCTGGGAACAGATCCCATAGACCTTCACTACCTTTGATTTGACAGTTTACAATAATTGAACATCGAAGGAAATTGGCGCATAAACGGATTCACGTCTCGGAAACGGAAATACTTTAACTAGTTTAAACGTCATAGAGGCTTTCAAGGCAATGATGGAAGTCAGGGTTCCTGGAAGAAGAAGAATATTTATTTGCGCGCGTGTATGTGTGTGCGCGCGGGGGGGGGGGGGGGGGGCGTGCGCACATTGTGTATTTTAACGTTTAAAGGAACTAACTTGCAAACTTAGTAACAAGAAGCAAAACTGGTAGAAAAGGAAATGAGGCGGAAGGGAAAGAGATAAATACCTGAATGGCTTGGCCACGTGAAATTATCGGGACAAGTGTACAGACCTGGCTCAAGTTATTGGAGGTCAACATGGCCGACATATGCTATTGGAATCCATACACCAACAGGCTGAAGCTAGAGGGTGAATACAATTAGTGGAACTGCAGTAAAGCTGTGGAAATGTAATAAACAATACAAAATAACACAAAGCAATGCAGTTTTACATAATACAATTACGGAAAACATGGGACGTTGCGGAAACTAGCCTTCATGAGCAAACAAATACACAAAGCATTACTTTGCTGATGAAGGCAAGTCACCGCAACCTATGTTTTCCGTAATTGTGTTCTGAAAAGCTGCATTACTTTGTTATTTTATATAGTTAAAATTAAAGGACCGCTCTCCCTGACGAATGGGTTAAGGACGTTGTTCGTAATCCCGTATATTCACGTACGAAACATAGCTGCGCGAGATTCGGCAGCGGATCGCACCGCTCTGGTCACATACAGAGGTATGTGAGCCGGTCATTCAGAAAGCAATGGCAAACTACTGAACGTACAACTTGTCAAGACATCAACAGCAGCTGAAAAATACTGGTGTTGACTGCAATGTCATGTAAACTTTATGCGAAAAATTAAAGGGAAACTACTGTTGCATTGTCAAAACTGTCATTTACTGCCAATATATAGTACCTTGCGATGTATGGCAGAGGGGTCTTTGAGCCTGAGGAATTAAGACCGCCTGGCTAGTGCAGTCGCCACGAACTGTGCAGGTTAGGATTTTCTTTTTGCTCCCGACAGAAAAAAAATCCCACACCTTACCGAGGGATCGAAACCGGATCTCCCGAATGAGAGTCCGGCGTTCTAGCCACTCGGCCAACCGCTCCATGATTCTGAACAAACTGGATTTAGAACAAGTGATTTTCATACAAAAGACAACATTGCAGGTGTAGACAAAATTCAAGCGAACGAAAGAAGAATAAGATCTAATAGTTAAGACATGCTATTATGTTTTAAAAACCCCGTTCCTAGTGTGTGTGTTGATCGGATTACTTTTTCAAATCCTGAAGTATTTTTATATTTCTGCTCTCTCTCTCTCTCTCTCTCTCTCTCTCTCTCTCTCTCTCTCTCTCTCTCTCTCTCTCTCTCTCTCTCTCTCTCTCTCTCTCTCTCTCTCTCTCTCAGACTGCAATTCTCCTGCATCTGTGTGTACATTTCTGTCGTGTCTTCCTTTAAAGTGTCGTCCCTGGAGTGAGGGGAGTCAACACCCACATTATAATTTTTTCCCCCTATCAATATCCTGGAGAATCGACCAGCTTCCGTCCAACACACTCCATCAGCCCGTGGACACCCTTTCCTCTCTCTCTCTCTCTCTCTCTCTCTCTCTCTCTCTCTCTCTCTCTCTCTCTCTCTCTCTCTCTCTCTCTCTCTCTCTCTCTCTCTCTCTCTCTCTCTCTCTCTCTCTCTCTCACTGTCGCACTATGCCCCCTCTCATACTTCCCCAACGCAACATATTCAACAACTCTTGCTTCTAAAAATTAATACAGATTAATTTATTAAAAGAAAAGTGTAATGTACGTGAGACGTGTATGCGAAGAAAATGTGTGATGTGTTCTATAATGTGTGTAGGATCGGACCCTCAGATAATAGCATAGTCAGTTCATCCTTGCAAGGACACACCACAGCACGTTAAGTCAGAACAAGTCCATCTCACCCAGTACTGTATCTCTCCTGCCGGACACCGACTGTCATCTGTAGCTACCTGGTAATCCATCTTCCTGATCATCCGAAATAGATACTGTTTGTAAATTACAGCTGATCATGGACCGGTTGCACACTACACATAAGTTCCTATCGTTCCTAAAGAATGCACAAATCCTTTGTAGTGAGTATTTAGGTATCACTGTTATTGTTAATATACTTGATCCTAACTAGTGTCTATCTAGTTTCAAGTATCATGTCTTTTGTACTATTTCACTAGAATATATCACACCATGTGACTATTATATTTTAATGTTCTTGTTTAGGTACCAATGTTCTTATGCTGTGTGTTGCATCAACAATCATCACCCATCTTAGGTGAACCATCTTCCTTCTAGCGTTATTTAATTTCCGTAAGAAACAGGTTACTGTTCAACTGAGGTTCTTTCAAATTGGAGTTGAACCTTTTCTAAAACAGTGTTGAGCTTCCTCGTAACTGGTAGGGAACCTGTGAGAGAAACAACACATCTGGTGATAGTACTAGTCACTGATCCTACCGGCTGAGTGTAAGCCTATTGCCTTGCTCAGTTATTACACAGCTAACTAAACTCTGTCATAGAGCATATTAGCTCCTCACCTACGTCCGAATCAGGCGATGACAAGGAAAGACCAATAACAGAGTGCAAGACTTCAGTGGGCAGCCCACTGAAAGATCCCTCCCCATTGGGCACTTTCCCCATCTCCCAACCCATCTTAAATCTCTCCAATTATCACCCCGCTATCCTATTCACCCTAGCAGAGCTAATCATCACTCATCCTCTAACTAGTTTTCCACTAACAGTGCTAATCATCACACTCTAGTTTTAACAAGGTTACTGCCTATATTAATTAGAACTAATTAGATAATAGGTTCTACCTTATACGGCACTGCAGTTTTACTCAATCACATCTAAGTTTGCCATGCCAGGCACGTGTAAAATAAATCTAATTAATCCCGCACACGTTAGATGTTCTTAACTCCCTAACTGCAGTGCCAAAGCACGTCTGCCTCGATCAACGTTTCGAGTTACACTAGTTGTCCCCAAATCGGGTTTTTGGCAAACGCCTAAACTTGGTCTCGTGACGTTATTCTTTATGTCCACACAGGTGTTATTTTGGGCAGATCATCCCTTGTCAGGAATCTATCTTCCCTGGCTCAATCAATGTCAGATTCGTCCTCCCATGTTTTGACATCCACAACAAGCTAGCGAGTTACTGTATGGTCCCAACAACAGTTTTCAGTAACAAGCCGCCAATCTTCTGTCGAGTGGTGACAATCACAGCCGCCATTTCGCTTGATGTCCGGAACTCTAAATGACAGACGGGACTGTTTCATGTCCCGAGCCGGCCAATTCTACTTGGATCTGACTGTTGATAAACTGTCAAAGCGATGTATGGATTCATCTCACTCACCACCGAATGTTCCTATTTCGCCCACCAGATGTAAACACGTGCAGCTGCAACCCAGACTGTTTTTTCTGTATTTGTTGAAACAACCTGTGGCCTCGAACATGTCGTTAATCCGAACGCCTTTTATTGTCATCACTGGTTAATCACGGTGTTTTTCGTGACAATTTCCATGCGTCCATATGTTGGTATATGAAATGCCAGAACACATTCAGAATGGAGAGCTGGAAAACATCAAGAATTAAATAAAGAGAATCAGTGTCATTATGTTACATATTAGTGAAATGCGATGGCCAGGTGGGGCGGTACAAATAATTATTTACTCAAAATGGCGAGTGTTACAAAAAAATGAGTAGGCATAATTTAAGACCAAAAGACGTCCATGGCGCCATCCATGGCGACATCCATGGCGAAGTGGTTGAGCCACCTGTGCTCCGAATATTGTGGATTTGAATCTGGACTCCGTCATTTGGTTCATGAGTGCAGTATGCCGATGCCGAGGTAATGGATTCAACCCTTTCAACGATCAGTTGGACTAAAATATCTTTACATTTCGTTATTGCCTTTGGGACGTAAATTACCTCAGAAGTTGGAGTGGGTTCGCCTGATCGTGAGGGAGATTGATAATAGGAATAGCTAATTTAATTTATGCTTTACAAAGACTTCTAGAGATGACTCGTTTCAAATATCTTTAACCTGCTGCCAGCAGTCTAATGTGAACATGTTTACGAACTGTAGCAAAATCTGGTACTTAGACTGATTATGTATTGTTCTTTAGTGTCTTCATTTCTGAGATATCTTACAGTCACAACAATGTTTGTCTATTGTGAACTTGAACAAAGAAGACCCAGACAACAGATTGCACATTTTATTGTTCGGTATATTGCACTGTGGTTGATTGATTGAGTAATCTTGGACATTTTTAGTCGTAAATACAACTTATCACAAACTTCATAAGAAGCTGTCATCATTTTTGGCCACTTTATGAGAAGACAAAGACTGGAATATGTTGTGACAACCGGAAAGATTTGTGGAAAGAGAGAAAGAGGAAGGTGGCATGAGAAAATTCTTGACAGTCTTGTGTCATGGCACAGAAGGGACTCAATACAGGAATTGATCAATGTCATCGGAGATCAATTTGTGGAGAAGCATGATCGCCCACTCTAGCCGGCAAGGCACTGGATGATGATGATAGTGATATTTCACTGTATCTTACCACCTCTTGAACTCTTAGAATCTAGCGAGGAGTGGGCAAAATTGCCAGCAGAGTTCTGTACATCCTTTTCAGTTTGCATCCAACTAGACAGGAAATGCAGGCAAGAAAATTCAGCTGCTGTGGAGGCGGAAGTACAAGCTATGATCTTTGAGATTTCTTTAGAGGGTGAAGCTGTCATTTACACAGATGGGTCGGTCGTTCGACGCGTTAAAAGTTCATGGGTCCTTACGGCTCAAGCTGAAGGGAGAATTGTGAAGAAAGATTCTGGTGCTTTTACCTTGACCACAAGTAGTCTGACTATGAATGTCACGGCAGTAATTAAAGCAATTACATGGCTAGAAACACAGACCTTCACTCGGGCATGTTTCCCTAGTGACTCATTGAGTATGCTCAGGAAGATAGCGATGAGGTGGGTCCGAACCCAGTGGTTGTTGTCTACGGAACGGTCACAGCTGGCAAAGATTAGTTTCATTTTCGTGCCAGGGCAAGCGGGTATCCAAGGAAATGAGCGAGCTGACAAGCTCGCAGGTAAGGCTACAGCGGAGGGCGGATGAGCCATGGACCAGGCTGATATATTGAATGCTCTGCGAGAAGTAAATCGTTTGCGAGGACCAAGTGATGATGTGAATCTACATCCATGGTCAGAATGCGAGAAAAAGAGGTGTGGCCAAACAAGAACACTTTGCAGGAAGCCAAAAAAAAAAATAAATTAATAAACCATCTTAGTACTGGTATCGTGAGACGGAACACGCTGTGAGATTTACTGAGGAGGGGATCTGAGCACTTATGGACTGAATGGTTCTATGTGCAATGAGGATGATCTGTCGATTAAATAACTAACTAACTTCTTGAATTCTGGTTTTGTAGTCACCAAAGAACATGCATTTTACCTGCTGTATTACACATACAACAAACGTATACTCAAATTTGCTGAAGCTGTCTGTAGCCATACATTATCATTACTATCAAACACTGCCGCTTTGTAAGCAGACAGACATGATAATGAATCTACGACTACCTTACTAACACATGAGTGCACACTGGAGATGTATGAATGACAAAGTGTGTTATGTATTTCTGCCTAAAAAAGGGGGATTCATCTATTCATGTTATGTCACAGTTATTTCTAAAGCACCCCACTAGGTACAGTTAAATGTTCTAGGTAACAAATTATGCAATCTCTCCTTGTGTATTCTTTGTTCAGATATCCTACTGATTGATTTCTATGCATAAAAGATGTAATGTTTCTATTGAGTTTCAACTTAATTTTACCTATCAGCAGATGCTTAGTTGCATGTCCTTTACAGAATGTCACAGTCAACCCCAACATTTTTTGGCGGTTTGTGAATTCTAGGAAAGTTTACGTTCAACAGTTTGCCATTGTTTTCTGAACGACCGACACTCACACCATTGTATGAAAACCAGTGCAAGGCAGTCTGCTTCCAAATCAACTGCAGTTGGTTTGTTTAGAACACGACATGTGCGATTGCGAGTCGCGTTAGCAACTCCTTCGCCACAGTGCCGGCAGATGGTGATCTGATCTCCAGCTGTCCCTCGAACACTTTCACATCATGTACCGTGTTTCCCCGAAAATAAGATCGACCCCTATAATATAAGACCTACCCCTAAAATAAGCCATAATTAAGAACGTCAGTTATAGTCTGTCCAGAAATGAATGCCTTAATTCACAATCAATTATTTTGAAAACTGTCTGTTGCGTCGTTATTAAATTTTTCCCGCCGTCTTATATTTACTCCCACCCAAGGAATATGCTTTTGATAGGTACAAAGGCAACTTAAACCATGGAAAGCGGCGCCATTTCTTTGATGTTTTGGCGAAAAACTAGTGAATTCACGCTAACAAACTTGTTTTACAGTACGCACCTCAATACGGGAGACGACACAAGGCGTATCCAGATTCTTATGAGAGTGGATGCAATGTGTATGTAATATAAGTAAAGACATAATTTACAGAGGCATGGGGTAAACAATGTGGAACAGACATGGAATTGGACAGGAAAATAGAAGGAATATATTTCTTACCTTATATTTAATTTCCTTCTTGTTTCTTCAGCTTCTGGTTAATAATGTGTACACAAGAAGTCATGTCACTAGGATGCATTTAGCTTTGTATATGGAGTTCGTGATGGCTTCCAAACTGCTGTGCGTTACTATGGAGTGATCACAGATACAAGTTAGTCATCACGTGTCATTTTTTAAGGATCTGTTCAGCTGTCTGTGTAGTTTGTTTACACGTGCACATTGGTGACAGAACCGTTTTGAGTCTTCGTGAAAGTTTGTCTACTTTGCTATTTACTGTTCAGAGATGAAACATGATTATTACCTGTTTAGCACGACGAATATAGCATAGCTGTGAATGTCTTTGTAGTGGGCTTCCTTCTTAACGGCCAAGCGTTGGTCCTCTTTTCATTGAAGTGTATAGATTGATTCGTATTTTCTTGTCTTGTCCCCTCATTTGACAACGTGTTTGTTCTCACGTTTCTTGGTATACCACAATATGTCAGTTCCCACAGTAATATTACTCTTCTGTTGGTATTCAATGCGTTTAGTGTTGTTGTTTTTTTTAAATGTCAGTTGTCTGATAACGTTGATGGCTTGCGGAACTGAAAATTAATTACTGTGGAATACAAACTGTTGCCATTGACATTGTGCCGATGCTGTAATGTTTAGGGCCTACAATTCGTCTGAATAGTTGGAGCAAAATATCCCAGTAAGAGTGCATGTGGAATGTCTGCGATCTGCCCAGACCTTAACCTGTGTCGGACGATTCCAGTAGGTTTTCTTGACTGCTCTCGGTTGCATAGAACTCAATCCATCCTTTCTCCAATAGTCATCTTCCTCTTTCAACACATGGTCCTCACATTTTTTCCAGTAACTTTTATCAATATTTAATAGCGCGGACTGGGTTAGTATCTTGACGTCAGACAATTTGAATGTAGTATTGTCAGCTGCCACCTGTCCTTTAATTAGCCCATACACGTTCTGTAGGGTTTAAATGAGAATGGTACGGCAGAAGTCTCAAGCACCTATGGCCATGCCCTTCTATCAACTTGTCGATTTGGTATTTCTTGCATTTTTGTGCCTGTTTTACAATAGACAACAACTGTAGCTTGAAATATGTTTCTGGAAATGGTATATTTTCCCTTTGGAGCCATATCTTTATTGCCTCCTTTGTGCTCAATGCCGTAGGCATTTTGTCTTCTTGGGTAAACCCCATTGTGATGATGCATTGTCCATGATTAGACAAGACGATCTATCAAGGGATGGAAGCACTGTATTCTTGAGTCAATCTCTAAATACATTACCATTCTTCACATTATGATAATCCCTATTGTCTGTTCTGTATGCTTTGATACGAACACGAGTCCACCATTCTGTAGTAAGTCATTATGAGTACTACCAGCATAGGCTGTGACTAAACGCTGTCCTTTACTACTGGGCACATATAGCTTTATCTTTCCATCCACTGATTGTCATTCCTTTTCACTTGTGTGGTGCGCATTGATCCAGGTTTCATCCAAATACACTATGTAATAATTTTCTTTGCGCCTTTCCCTTATTTCACATAGGTATCTGCTTCTCATGGCTCCTAAATGTGGTTGCTTGCAAAGGTTATTTATACTTCCCTTGTACTTTCTAAAAATGAAGCCTAATCTTTTTATGCCGGTCTCTGTGGTCTAGAGGTTACACGACTTTCTCTGTAATCTCGTAAACTCTCGTAACGTGAAGCGAGAATTGGTAGCGGTTCTCTCCACATCGGTAACGTACGGGGTATTGAGCCGATCGCTCAGAAAGCAATGGCAAACTACTGAGTGTAATCTTGCCAAGAAATCAACAATCAGTTGAAAGATGCTGATGGTGACAGCGATGTCCTGTAAAGGATATGCGAAAAAAAAATCTCTTTATAATTTTCACAAAGTTGTTTTGGATAGCTCTATGTCATTGTTCTTTCTCAACCAAAACCCTAAGTTTTCTTACAGTCACTGATTCTTTGGCATCCAGCATTTTTATAATAGCTCGTCTTATGACATCCTAGTCAAAGCTGTCTACAATTGTCTTTCTACCTACCGTTTGCTTATTGCGTGGTGGTTTCATTCCAAATTCTTGCACCTATCGACGAAATGACCGTTTACTCAAACCCAATGCATGCACTGTTCTTTTTTCGGGATTTGTAATAGTATGAAGCAGTTTCCTGCGATCAATCTTCTTGACAAAAATATGTGTACAACTTCATAGCGATGCTTTGAAGTGTACAAAATTTCACATTCAATCCCATTCAACAATATTCACACATTAAAATGTTAGCAATAAATGGTAAGCTTTATTTATATAATCACGTTTCATGAAAGCACCCACATTATTCACGACACCTCTGAACACTTCCATTTAAATTTTAAACTGCGTGGTGTTCTTGCCATAAGGAGATTCCCATGCACCACTGAGAATATTCAGTATTGAATGCTGATTTTCCGGGTGAAGATGTAATACATTTAATAATATGCACGTCATCTCTGACCCATAAATTATATACTGCATATAAACAAGCATTGAAATCTGTTGTACAATATCCAGAACACAAAATTGTTTGTTGGGTGGACATAATGATAAGATTATATGCTAAATCTCATCATTTTCCCTTAGTTGGTTACTGAGATATGGAGTTTTATATGGAGGCAACCAAATGTAAATGTACTATAGAATTAGAGACCTGTTGCCGAATGGCTAGTCGGAGTACAGACGCCAGTGGTGCACACTTGATAATGAGCGGGTGTGGTTCATAATTCAACATGACACTCGTGTGAAATAGTTTCCAATGCACTACGAGCAGGCTACATGGACAAGACATGATCATTTAAGGAATGCTTTATTGCTGAACATGAGAGACTGGGACCAATGGTTCTACGGTAAATTGAGTCGATAGAAATTCAGGCTGAAATTCTGGATTTGCAGAGTTATGACGATGTTATAGAAGAAGATGACATGACTGTATTTGAATAAATGTATTATTCTGTACATGAATAAAAGTAGATGTATCTGAAAAAAGACATCCCCCGAAAATAAACCCTAGTGCATTTTTTAAAGCTAAAATTGATATAAGACCTAGTCTTATTTTCGGGGAAACACAGTAGATATAACCAGCATTGTTTTTATCAATACACTAGCGACCCGGCCCGGCTTCGCCAAGTCCCTGGAGGGGAGCGTCTCATTTAATTCATGTAAGAAGTCATTATACATTCAAATACATTTCTCTAAGCGCACAGAGTACGCGTTCAGCTCCTGCTCCCGTTCCTCGTCTGTTTCTGATGCTCCCGTTCCCATTGCTTGTCTGTTTCTGATGCTTCTGTTCCCGTTGCTCGTATATTTCTGAAGCTCATAATGCCTTTTTCTTTTGAATTAAACATTGATTTTTTTTTTAAACGTTTATTTCATACAAAGCAATGTATATTTACAAGGTGCAATGCGTGTTTCTTTGTTTGTGTATATTACAGAGCGTTGCCGTTTGTTAGTGTTATGTCATATGCGTTAATGAAACAAAAACATACATATACAGTTATGATAATGACGTACGCTTTCAGTCATCCCATTCTAACGTGATTGATGGTAATAGTGATGATAATGGTGATGATAATGATGATGATAATGGTGATGATAATGGTGATGATAATGGTGATGATAATGACGGAGACAACAACGACTATGATGTGGTGATGATTCCTTCCCCTCGTTCATTCTAAACCCATCATTCTCACACGCTTATAAACCGTCAACACACCACGCGTTCTCTTCCACACCGACAATATATACATTACATGAAATGTTGGTGTCAAGGTCGAAACGGCAAAAGCCGCCCCACGTTTTACACTGCAGGCAGTCTCATGCAAGCTTAGTTTCCTGTAAGTGAATTCAATATTATTGCTGAATGACAGCCCTCGACTTAAACGCAAGTGCCCAGGATTTGCTTGTGGTGGGGTGGGTTGAGACCAGGAACGCGGTCAACACGGAGGGAGGGAGAGAGAGTGAGCTGGGGAGGGGGGAGGGATAAAGAGAGAGCGCATAAACAGATTGGAAATTGTTAAGTTGTCCATTTGCGAATTCAGCGTATACATAAATATCCCATTTATTATGTACAAAAACAGGCTTTTACATTGCGAATACAGCGTATAGTCATTCATGTTTGGGGTGGGGGGGGGGGGAGAGAGAGAGAGAGAGAGAGAGAGAGTAAAGAGAATGGAATTTATTAGGTTCACTAAAGAGTTTACCTGAGCTGTTCCGACCGAGGTCAACCTTCGGTCGACAAGACCACTGACTCACAAAGGCCACCGTCCCATTGTTCTGTCTAGGTTGGGCTCCAGGACTCAGTAACAAAGAAGGGACATTTATTCAGTTATTTGGCGCTTTGTTCCTCAATGATTGGGCTTAGTGGTACACATGCGGAGTATAGAAATATACTGTGAGAGTGTGTGTTTGAACATGTATGTTATGTAGTGTGAAACTTGATGGGGGTGGCTCTTGTTTATTAATCTGCGAATATCTGGGCGATTTTTTGTTGAAAAATCTTTGCTAGTGTGTGTGGTTATATTGTTTGGTGATTGTGGGTGGCCGAGTTTCTACTCGACCATATTACGTTTCTATACTCCGCCAGTGCAACAAGAAGTTTAGTGTGTTTGTCTTTTGTGGCTGTGGGTATTGTATTTAAAAAAATGGCCTTATAAGCGTCAGTTTTCTTGTTTGTGTGTGTTTCTATTAATTGTTGCAGTGCAATCTTAGTGGCTGTGATTGCTGGGCATTCATAGAAGAGATGGTCCTCTGTTTCCTGAATATTTTGTCTACATAATTTGCATGGGGCTATTTGCTTGGATGTTTGTGCAGCTCTCTCTGTTGTCGGGGTCATATTATAAATTAGCCTGTATGTTATTTCTTTGGATTTTGATGTGATATGTTTGTTGTGTAAGTTAGTGAAGGTGCAGCTGTAGTCTTTCATGTGATATTTGTATCCTCTTTTGATTCTCAGGTGTAGTGGTGGGGCTTGTTGTTGTACTAAATATTTGTATATCTGCTTGGTTGTCTGTTGTATTAAGTGTTCATTACCTTGAATTGCTTGCATACATGTTCTGTAGAAGTGCGGTAGGGTGCCGTAATAGTGCAGTGTTGTTTTGTCTATTTTCTTAATTCTGTGTAATCTAATTGCAATATAGTATAATGCTAGCGAGTGTTGATCTGGATGATTGATGATGCGTCCTATGTGGTTGATTCTTAATGCTTGTATTTTTGTGTTAAGGTCCTGTAGTACAACTCCCCCTCTAGTCTTCTCTTGTATTAAAGTCTTGTGCTTTATACTGTGGATTGTGTTTTTAAAGATGAATTGTCTGATGTGTTTGTTTATGTCTGTGATTGTTTGTTTTGGGGGGTCTAACACTGTGGCTAAATATAGTATTTTAGGAAAGATGAAGGTGTTTACAATAGTGCTTCGTACAAAAATTGTTGATGTCTTGTATTTGAACCTATGTAGTTAGACAATTTTCACATATCTAAAATAGATCCATTATTTTTACGAAAACTTTGAAGATGCCTTAAAGTTTTTATCACTTTGTTTATAATGCGTATGACTGTAGATAACTTCTTTAAACATTTTATAAAACTTTAAGAAACATACAACAATTATTTAATTTACATAATATAGCAATGCTACTAAAAGTAATGTCCCTTCATATACCTTTTGTTGTTAAGTCCCCTTGCAATATTTTAATTATACGTCTTTCCTTTTAATGTTGTTTTATTACATACAAAACTGTTTTTAAACTTACTGAAAGTTGGATCCGCGGGAGTGAGAACAACATCTGTACAAAATTTCATCTCCATCGGATGGAACATTTGGGAACACATAAAAGACAAACAAACATTGTCTTTTATATATATAGATATATGATCAATTTCTTTTGCTGTATTGTGGTCTGGTGATAAATATGTTATTTCATGTATTCTATTATGTGGTAAAATACTTCCACCTATAACGTACCAATTCACTGCAAAAATAAATTATATGATTCAATATGTTTGCTTATCACACAAACCTGTGTTTCCCCGTGATTTTGTTTATAACCAATATTATCTGATTCTAACTTGGCATTCAATTCACCCATCCAAATGTTGAGATTGTCAATTTCAAAATAATTACCCATGTTACTGTAGACTGCATCCCCAATACAAAGTCTGTGCCGCAATGGTGGCCCAATAAGCTTATAAAGAAGTGATGCACAAGGCGTGACGATTCCTTGTGTAAGTCATAAATGAGCAGCGTGTCAGGTTTGCAATCTTCTTCTTTTGTTTGCCTGAAATTTGTCTGTAATTGCAGTGTTGTCTTTTGTATGAATTTCATTGTCTTTTTAAGTTCACTCAGTGGTCCATAGAGTTTATCTTCCACTGTTGTTTCTCTAGGCCAGAAGGTTTATCTAGATGTGTTGTATTTTGGGCAGTCTTAGAGTATGAGATCTGCTATCAGCGGCGCCAATCCACATGTACACATAGCCGATTCGCCTGTCTTGAGTATACATGTGGTTGTACAATCTATTGCGTCCTGTTCTGAGGTGCAGAACAATGATTTATTCTGGTCTGTCCATAAAATGGTAACCGTCTTGACCCAGTGTAGGTTGCTTTCTTATTGATTTCACCATTCTTTTATTTTGGTGACATAACAACAATAACAGGCACGCCAGGTTGTTTTTCTGTCACCCCATCCATAGCTAGTTGATCAGTTTTCTCGTTTCCAGGTAATGTGACCGTATGCGGGATGCCTAGTTCAGAAATTAGTATCTGTAGTACTGGAAATTTCCCAGACTAGCACGCCTCAAGTACTGATTTTATAAGCTTTGCATTAATAGCCGGTTCTTTGTATGGTTGGGAACGCCCATGTATTGCTTCAAACTTCCCTTGAGGACCAATCAGCACGTACGTGAATGTTCTGTTTGGGCTTGTAGAAATGCATCTGCTGATGAAGGCGTGGATGTTGACAGCATCACCACACTGACAGATGGAATATTTTATGAAAACTACCCAGGCAGGCTAACCAGGTCAACAAATGCCAGGAAGAATTAGGATACACTGGCCAAAAGGGGGCACATATGACAACATTGATGTATAAACATTAACACAATTTAGTTAACAATATATTTTTAATGCAGAGGGCACATGCAGATAAAGAATTAAAATGTGTTCTCTTGTGCTAATTTACATGTGCAAATTGAGTAACACAATGCACTAAAAACACATTTGTACAATTTCTCTTGTTTAATTTATTCTTTTATGATTATGAATTTGTAAATAGATAGATGGACAACCTTAGAGCCATAACCATCACATGGTCAAGCTGTGTGTACTCTAATGTTTCTATTCTAGTGACCAGCTTGGGTAAAACTTGTTGCACCACATTTGTAAAACTGCTAGCTTCAACAACCAGGAGAACACTAACATCTATCTTTCAAACTTCCTCTTAGGTTGTTGAGACCACAAACATCTCACTTCCAAACTTTCTCATTGTTTGTGTGTGATGCTTTAGATCTAACAAAAGTTGCACCACACAACTAGGTTTGTGATGTTTCTCTCCTGTATATATTCTTTTGGAACAATCAGGATTGTTGGCTAAAGCACATGCATGGTTTCTCTCCAGCACTTGTTCTCTTGAGGCACTTCATGTTGTCAGATCGAGAAAAATATGCAATACAAGCATCACATATGTAAATTGTTTGTGATTTGTAGTTCTTCATGTGGCCAGAATGACAAAAAAATGTTAGTTGCATATCCCTTACATCAGTGGTTCTCAACCGGTGGGGAATCCCCCCTCCCAGGGGGGAATTTTGGGGTTTCCAAAGGGGGGGGGGGAATTAAGATTATTTAAAGATCACATTAATACAAGAACCGATTACTTGATATTTTTTTCCCTTCATACTTTACAGTTCTGTACGTATCACCCTTCTGAAATTCATTTTATAACGTAAGTAGATCCGCAAATCACGTTTTATGTAGATGTCTAGACTTGTTTTAGTATGTGCTATTAAATTTAGCTTCAATTATTAGTATACTGTGTAGGAGCAGGGGGAATTTTTAGGGAGGAAATACGAAAGGGGGGGGGGGGATGACGTTCTAAAATTATGGTGAGGGGTGGGGGGGGGGAAATGACGTCCTAAATTTATGGTGAAGGGGGGCATGGGCCAAAAAAGGTTGAGAACCACTGCCTTACATGATGTCACAGTCAACCCCCAGTATTTTGGGCCGTTTGTGATATTTTGGCAAGTTATGTTCAGTAGTTTGCCATTGATTTCTGAACGACCAGCACTCATGCCATTGTATGAAAACCAACACAAGGCAGTCTGCTGACAAATCGCCTACAGCAGTGTTTCAAACACGGTATGCAGGATTACAAATTGTGGCCAGAGTCGACCAATTGACACAACAGGCACCAAAAACATGACACTTGTAAGGTGTCTTTCCTGCTGCACTCTTGTGTCTATTGAAACACCATGAGAATGAGTAAATGATGAACTTCTAGGAAAACTGAGAATGAAAAGAGAGTTGATGAAAGAAATAAAAGAAAGAGGCATGTGAACTATGTTGTCCACGTTAAAAGACATTTAAAAAGTTAGTTGCGTATCCTTTACAGGACGTTGCAGTCAACCCCAGAATTTTTGGGCTGTTCATGATTTCTTGGCAAATTTACGTTCAGTAGTTTGCCATTGATTTTTTAAGGACCGGCACTCATACCTTTGTATGGGAAACGCAAGGCGGCCTGCTTCCAAATCGCAGCAGCTGTGTTTCAAACACGGTATACGGGATTACGAACTGTGCCTGTAACCCCTTCCCCACATAGCGGGTTAAGACATAACACTCTTATAAACACCACACTGGAGGGTAAGGTTGAAGGCAAGCGGGCAAGAGGTAGACAACGATACAAGTGGGAAGATAACATCAAGAGGTAGACCATTGCAGCCAATCTTCATTGGTTCTCTTTATTTAAAACTCCAATATTCCTCACTGCCATGGAGTTGGCGTAGGGCAATATAGCAACACAATTCGTGCATGAGCAAACAATCTCGCTCATGGCAACATGATCAATAGCTATAATCAATAAAAAATAACTGCTAGTAATACTCAACATTTATAATTCATTAATGAATTATAAATGTTAAGTAATGCAAGTTAGCAGATCGCCAGGCCCACTAAGTATACAGATAAATAACACACCTCTGAAACAAGTTAAAGAATTCAAATACCTTGGAAGTATGATCACAGAAGATGGCAGATTGGACAGAGAAATTGAAATCAGATGTCAATAAGCTAGTGCACTTACATATCAACTATCACCCTTACTGAAGCATCCAAACATACCCATGTCCGCAAAACGACAGATAATAAACAGCATATTCAAACCAACCCTATGCTATCAATCTCAAACCTGGACTTTATCCAAATTATACCTTCGCAAAATCAACACCTGCGAAATGAGATGCCTGAGGAGAGCTGCCAACTTAACAATCCGAGACCGAGTAAGAAATGCTACTATCAGACAGACTGTGGGATCAACACCTTGTGCCACATTTATTGAAAGACAGAAGATCAAGTGGTTTGGCCATGTCGTTAGAATGCAACATCAGCAACTATCATCACTGGCCTTACATCAAAGATCATCTGCGACGAGACCACGAGGACGTCTAAGAAAATGGATTGACGACATCAGAGACATTGTACAACCACACGGAATGACACTATCCAGTGCCGTCCACCGGGCGCTGGAACGCAAATTATTCCTCCCCACGACGCTTGACGGCAGAAGTGGAAGATGATGATGATGAATGAATGTTGAATATTACTAGCATTTATATTTTATTAATTATAGCTATTGATCATGTTGCCCTGAGCGAGATTGTATTGCTCATGCACGAATTGTGTTGCTATATTGTCATGGAGCGAAATGGGTCACAAATGAGTCGGCAATAAGTTATTGCTGGATGGATTACGACTGGCGATTCTACTGCCACTGAGCTGTTCTGGGTTGCCGATGGATGAGATGATGTTACTCAGTTCCTAACGAATTAGGGCAGCTGTAACTGTTGACATAAGTCACTCTACTGAGTCCAGGTAGATAAAACATATGTAATATTTATGTTCTATTGTTGTTCTTATTTGCCCTGGAGTTGATTGGTAGTAATACTCTTTCTACCTTCTCTAAATCACCACGTATATATCACATAACAGTCAACACTACACTAACAATAACTTCTTCATAACACGACAGCTGCATCTGTTTTCACACAGTGTATTCTGTCTTTCTTTTAAAACACATGTCACATTAATGTCACTAAAACAACAATACTTAAACTCGATCTCTATCTTGTATATCTGTCGCTCGAACAATCACTGACGTCGACATTCGTCCACAGATTCACAAATATTCCATGTGTATAAACGTGGCGGCCAGATTGACCTCTGCCATGTGCCATTCTCTGCCCGACCTCGAACGCGGTCCAGACGTGAATGATCTCTCACGGACCTATAGTCCATGCTTGACCTTCGCTCAGCTTACTTCCGGCAGAATGGTTCACAATCCACTCGATCTTCACATCTGTCACTGAAATTTGCAAGACTCTAGGTCATCTGTACTGGTTGGTACTTTGCCCTACGCCAACTCCATGGCATTCACCATCCAAGGAGACTCCCCACAATGCAGAGCCAACACATGATGCTCTTGTACAGGCCTCAGCCAAGGAATCGTCACAACCTGCACATGACTGCTTAGGTTCACTTACTGAAAAACTTGGGCTGCATTCTATCCTATAAATTCAGCTGTGGTTCTTCAGTTTCAGAAAAAGATGCACATCAGACATATCAACTGTGAAACATCTCTCTTGTATATATTCTAATGTGATACCTTAGATGACCTGATTTATAAAAACGTACACCACAAACACCACATCTGTAATGTTTCTCTCATCTATATATTCTTCATTTTCTTCTACGTTCATCCTTATGTTTTTTGTTGGACACAATTGTACCGTGCCTGTTCACAGAAAAGCTGTGACAACTGCACCTTTTGGCAGACATATTGAACTTCTTCACAGCATTTGTACTCTAGGGTAGGCTTCCTGGGTAGTTTCATAGGACGTTTCTATTCCTAAGAATAGTGATGTGCAGTGTACCCCAACAAGCTGACCTTAGAACAAGTGCATGAATGATATCTAGCCAAGAAAAAACCAAGGGAAGAATGCCATAGATATTACTGGTAAGGGCAGTACGTGGGTATTCCGGGACACCCAATGAGACTTCCATAAATGCAGAGCTGACACATGATGCTATGGTACAGGGTTTTGAACTAATAAAAGCAATCATTGTTTTTGGTAAGCGCCATGTAGCAGAAATTAGGAAATCACTTGCACACAAATAAAATAATAATAGATACAAAAAGGTAGATTTTAGACACCAAGAGTAGCTACAAAATGCACCATGATATCGTAGTAGTAACACGTCCCGGAATCGTGTCGTTTGACAACCCAAACAACGCGATGGCACTTTAGCACGGACGTTACTCTTTTCCAACTCAGGATTCTACATTAGCATCAGTTATCAGTTGGGGTATATTCATTGCACTCCGGACAGGTCCATAGGTGCTCAGATTCTCTCCCCCCCCCCCCCCCCCAGCATATGCATCAGCCTTCGGTGGCTAATAGTGCCAGTTCTGTGTTGGTTGACGAGGCACCTCGTTTTCCCGATGTACCTCTCGTGTCTGGCCGTGCCAATTCTTCCTCCCAAGTCTTGACGTCAGTGATTCTACATCGCTGTCCAGGATGAAAGACCTTGGAGTAAGAATCGGCACAGCCAGACGCGAGAGGTACATCGGGAAAACAAAACGCCTCGTCAACCAACACAGAACTGGGCCTATTAGCCACCGGACGCTGATGCATATGCTGGGGGGAGGATCTGAGCACCTATGGACATGTCCGGAGTGCAACGAAGATACCCCAACTGACAGCGATGTGGATTCACTTACGTCAAAGTCCTCTGTTCTCGACATATCTTTAAGGGTGTTAACAACATTGGCATGATCCATGGCTGGCCTCTGCAGGGGGTGCACAGCCAGTCTACATTAGAAGTTGTAAGCTAACCGCCAGGGGCATCCACTCGAAACAACGCCACGCATTATAGACACTCGCATTCATGTAGACCTGTTACAAGTTGGCTGTCTCCAGTGAAAGAACTGTGGAGCAGCTGCACATTGAAAGTATGGTCATCTGTGAGATCAGTGTATATGTTCCTCAAGTTAGCATTTGACGCTCCGTGGCAGAGTGGGTAGTCATGTTAATGTATCAGTGAGAGATAGAGTGAGCAGCTGGCCGAGTGACATCTATTGGAATAGTAATGATGCTACAGCGCTGCCAATAAAGTTCTAGTAATATGTCAACTGTCAACCAGGGCCTTGTTGTGTGTGTATTGGAGTCATCTTAGATAATGTTGCTGTCGTAGGTGTGCGGGGACCGCACTGGTCAAGTTGAGGTGACTTTCTCTTAGGATCATCATAGCCATCCGCCTAGATGAAAACGAAACACCAGCACTTCTACCTTTGCTCAAGAAACATCACATCAGCGATGACAATTGCAGATCACCAATCGCCAATTATTCATCTTTTACGAAAGAGCTGCCGCCGCATAACAGTGTGTATGTATCAGGTCCAGGATTAACACTGTTATCCAAGTAGGATGGTATCATCTGAGTAACTCCACAACTCAACTAATGTAATGAGCCATTCGTGGTTTCACTGTGAGAAAGTGTGAATATCAACATTTGTGGCTCAATCTTTGAGTCAAGTGTTTGTCTACAAGCAACATCTACCAGATATGTAACATGCTGAATAAAACTACTCATATAAACACAAGTCAGGAAGACACCGCACACAGCATTCCTTCTGGCTTCCTTGATACGTGTAAATCAGTTGATGTCTTCATACAAGCTATAAGTTACACTACGCAAGACTGAAAGAAAATGCTGAATATATTGACTTCAAGCTTACAAATTGTCAAGAGAGCGTGAGCCCTTCACAAAACCATTGTCGAACAATCTTAAAAAGATCACCCCATTGCCTCCCACCACAACATCAGTTTTGAGCTGCATTCACCTGTCTTAATACATGCACAGGCTGGGAAGTGTTGTTTTCACCACATGCAGCCGTCTGAGATAGAAAATGTCAAATGGGGTGCTGGATGTTACAAACCAGATAATTTGCCTGTATGTGTTCAATTACAGTACTTCAAATGACCTGATTAAATATTTTCATCACAAACATCTCATTAATAAAAATGTACATCTTGTGTGCTCTTTCAAAAGGTCAGAATGAGTAAATGAAGCACCAGAAATATTACACCTGTAAGGTTTCATTTCTGTGTGAACTCTTAGATGTACATCCAAACATTTAGAATGAGTAAATGATCAGCCTTGCAAGTTTCTCTGCTGCATGTGTTATATTGTGGCATAATAGATGGCCAGACTGAGAAAAAGCTTACACCATAATCACTATATTTGTAAAGTTTCTCTCATGAATGTTTACCACTGTGACACCTCAGTTTGTCAGAATCAGAACAAGAAGCATCCCAAGCACCTCGCTTGTAAAGATTCACTCCTGTATGAATTCAGATGTGTTGTTTCACAACATTCAAATTAGTAAATGATGCACCACAATCATCACATTTGAAAGATTTCTCTCCTGTATGTATTGTCTTGTGTCTATTCAGATGGCTAGAATGAGTAAATGACGCACTTTAACCATCACACGTGTAAGGTTTATCTTCTGTATGTATTCTTTTGTGTTTATTCAGATGGCTAGAATGAGTAAAAGATGCACTACAATCATCACACTTGTAAGGTTTATCTCCTGTATGTATTCTTTTGTGTCTTTTCAGACCACCAGAACGAGAAAATGATACACCACAATCATCGCACTTATAAGGTGTGACACCTGTGTGTATCCTCATGTGTACTTCTAATCCACTAGAATGAGCAAATGAAGAACTGCTTTCCACACAGGTGTTGAGGTTTCTCTCCTGTATGTGTTATATTGTGGTGCTTCAAATGGCTAGAAACTGAAAAACAAGCTCCACAAACATCACACTTGTAAGGTTTCACTCCTGCATGAATTCTTAAGTGAAAATTCAAAGTGTTCAAATGAGTAAATGATGCACCACAACCATCACATTTGTAGGGTTTTTCTAATGTATGTTTTCTCTTGTGTACTTTCAGTTGGCTAGAACGAGTAAATGAAGCACTACAATCATCACATTTGTAAGGTTTCACTCCTGCATGAATTATTAAGTGAAAATTCAAAGTGTTCAAATAAGTAAATGATGCACCACAATCATCACATTTGTAGGGTTTCTCTCTTGTATGTTTTCTCTTGTGTACTTTCAGTTGGCTAGAACGAGTAAATGAAGCACTACAATCATCACACTTGTAAGGTTTATCTCTTGTATGTATTCTTTTGTGGTCTGTCAGATTGCTAGAACGAGTAAATGATGCACCACAAACATCACACTTGTAAGGTTTATCTCCTGTATGTATTCTCTCGTGAATTTTCAAATTTTCAGAATAAGTAAACAATGCACCACAAACATCACACATAAAAGGTTTTTCTCCTGTATGTATTCTCTTGTGTCTTTTCAGATAGCTACAATCAGTAAATGATGCACCGCAATCATCACATTTGTAGGGTTTCTCTCTTGTATGTATTTTCTTGTGTTCTTTTAGATGATTAGATTGAGTAAATGATTCACCACAAACACAACAATTGAAAGATTTCTCTCCTGTATCATTTCTCTTGTGTACTTTCAGTTGGCTAGAACAAGTAAATGAAGCACTACAATCATCACACTTGTAAGGTTTATCTCCTGCATGTATTCTTTTGTGTTCTTTCAGACGGCCAGAACGAGTAAATGATGCGCCACAATCATCACACTTGTAAGGTTTATCTCCTCCTGTATGTATTATCTTGTGCTCTTTCAGTTGGCTAGAAAAAGTAAATGACACACTACAATAATCACATTTGTAAGGTTTTTCTCCTGTATGAATTCTTTTGTGTTCTTTCAGGCGGCTAGAATGAGTAAATGACGCGCTACAATCATCACACTTGTAAGGTTTATCTCCTCCTGAATGTATTATCTTGTGTGCTTTAAGTTGCTTAGAACAAGTAAATGACGCACCACAATCACCACACTTGTAAGGTCTATCACCTGTATGTATTCTCTTGTGAATTTTTAGATTTTCAGAATAAGTAAACAATGCACCACAAACATCGCACTTAAAAGGTTTTTCCCTTGTATGTATTCTCTTGTGTACTTTCAGATGACTAGAATTAGTAAATGATGCACCACAGTCATCACACTTGTAAGGTTTTTGGACTGTATGTAACCTACTATGATAGTTCATACTGGCAGAACAAGTAAATAACGCACAACAAACATCACACTTGTACTTGTACAATTTGACATTTGTATACATTCTTTTCATGTGTACTTTTAAACTCTTAGAATGAGTAAATGAAGAACCGCACAGGTGTAAATTTTTTCTCCTGTATATATTCTCTTGTGAACTTTCAGATGGCTTGAACAAGTAAATGACGCACCACAATCATCACACTTGCAAGGTTCTTCTCCTTTATGTATTCTTTTGTGTATTTTCATATGGCCAGAATGAGTAAATGATGCACCACATTCATCACACTTGTAAGGTTTTTCACCGGTATGTATTCTCTTGTATCGTTTCAGATGGCTAGATTGAGTAAATGATGCACCACAGTCATTACACTTGTAAGGTTCTTCTCTGGTATGTATTCTCCTAAGAAAAACATGCACCAGATACAATACATTTATAAGATTTCACTCTTGCATGAATTTTTAAGTGAAATTTCAGTGTCCCACTGAGTAAATTATGCACCACAATCATCACATTTGTAGGGATGTCTCTCCTGTATATATTCTCTTGTGTTCTTTTAGATGATTAGAATGAGTAAAGGATGCATCACAAGCATCACACTTGTAAGGTTTCGCTCCAATACGCATTCGTGAGTGAAATTTCAGTCTTAAACTGAGTAAATGATGCACCACAATCATCACATTTGTAGGGTTCTCCTTCCTGTATGTATTCTCTTATGTTCTTTAAGATGATCAAAATGAGTAAATGATTCCCCACAAACATCACACTTGTAAGGTTTCTCGCTTGCATGCATTCTCCTGTGGAGATCTAGAATGCTAGAATTAGTAAATGCTGCTATATAAAGATCACACTTGTCAGTTTTCTCATCAGCATATGTTCTCTTATCTATTCTCAGATGACCTGATCGAGAAAACGATGCATCACAAACATCACAGTTGTAAAGTTTCTTTCCTATGTGTATTCTACTTGATGTTTCAGGTGGTCAGATTCAGAATTTGATGCACCGCAAATATCACATGTGTAAAATTGCTCACTTCTATCACAAATATCAGACATTACTGGTCTGTCTCAAGTTTGCAGTTTTGTAGGACTATGGCTGGAAAAATCAACTGTACAATCTGGAGACTTTACAGAGATCTGTGCATGTGTTTCTAGCGTGTTTATACTATTTTGTAACTGACAATTCTCAGTAACCAAATATGTAATACGTTTATCATCACCAACAGAGAAAAGAATTCTGGCATTTGAATGCAGTTTTCATGCTTTAGTGATATTGGAAGATCATTCGCAGTCACTTCTTGATCATGATGTAGAATAGTTTAATGCCCAGTAATTCTCGATTCTGTACACCTGTGACCTGAACCTTTTCAGTGCTCTTACAACCAGCCATGCCTATTACGTTGTTGAATGTGTTACTCTTCTTACACAATACATCAGGAACTTCTTGTTTCACATGCTCCAAGTGTTTGCTTCTATGTATCATCACCTTTATTATTTGTGAATGTGTTCGTTCACAGACAGAAGGAATAGTCTGAGAATACTGGGTTTTTTTCCCTCCTGAAACATACAGTAAATATTGGGTTAAATAAATACTTCATACATAAGGCAAGTAACATTATGGTTTATTCTAACAGATCCCTATCTGTTAAAGATGATTTATGATAACAACAATACAATAACAACTATACTATCACGAAAATGAAACACAGCAAAGCTCCAGAGCTAGTCAATATTGAGAACTCGACAAAGGAGAAATACAAAGAGCATGAATAACATACACGACACATGAGAAAACCCCACAAACGCCCGTAGGTCACTGTTAATACAATTTTCTAAATAAAAAGCAAAACAAAACAGGAACCAGGAAACATGAATCACATAGAACAATCAATTTAATGAGTCGGACCACCAAGGTGCTCTTTTTTTCACATAACCATGTGACATATGCCTGGGTCATTGACATTGAGGTGAGTGACCTTTGTAGCAAGACTACGAGAAAAACAACTAACCATGAGAAATAATGGTAAGGGTGAGTAGAGACCCCCAGGGTGGATGGAGAGAAAGACAGTTTTAGGCTGGGGTGTAATGTTGTTGGGAGCCCAGGGAGGGGCTACACAGCAGGGTTAAAAGACAGTGGAAAATTTTGACTGGTCAGTGGAAGCGGAGACCGACTGAGGTTCGGTTCGTGTGAAGTCAGGGGACTTCTGGACAGTTGATGTTTTGGCACCGAACGGAACGGTTGTCGAGGACGTGGGAGTTTAGACTGACTGTGGGTCAGTTCTTGTGTTGGGTTGTTCTCCCAGTTGTGAAGACAGGCTTGAAACCCAGTGGGGGTTGGATAGTTAATGGAGGCCTGACCCCAGAGTGGGTTTATAGTTAGTGGAGACTAGACCCATGTGTGTGGGTGTATTGTGTGAGGTCCAGCTGTGGATAGGAGCTGGATTACCTGTCTTATGGATTTGAGACGAAGCAGGCCGTGAGAAGACAGTGATGTGTACGTGTTAAATTGTGAGGAGGATATTTATATTCTATGGATTATATTGTGTCTGGATATATAAGGATGTTCCATTTGTCCGTGTTCTTCTGCATTAAAGGATTATGTGCGCCAACTCAATCTTGTTTAATGACTGATGGATGTGTATTACAGTGGTGAGTTGCATTGTAAGACAGTTAGATAGCTCAATTGACACACCAGGAGCATCATTACCTAGACAACGACCATCTCACGCACTTATCATCGAAAGAACATTGTGAGACCATGGAAACTCAGTTTGAGTTTGTTGCATGTAAAGAAACAAATAATGCAATTTTTACTTTATTACAGCAAAGAAAGATACATCCAGATGCACAAAATGATCTATATTTATGCTTCACAGCCTATACAACATGTTTTAATTAAGTGAAACATCAAGACCTTTGTGGCATTTTGCATGAAATCAACATGGTGGTTTCCAAGAAGACCCACATTTCAATATGCTTCCTACAAGAAAGAATATTTTACTGGAATAATTCATTCATTCATTCAGTAGCATATTCTTTGCAGAACCTTGCTCCCATGGCAACCTTCCAGAAAACCTCTCGATCATAAGCAAGATGTCCTGTGTCTAATACACCCATATAGATATCATCCGCCACATCCTGCACCAATCTTCTATTTAGCCTTTCTCTTTGCAAAATTTTGGAGAAAAGATTACTACTATAAAACCCAGCTAAGCGAAACACAACTTGAATTAAGGAAAGGATGCACAGATGCCATTTTTGCTCTTAGACAACTTATAGAAAAATCAATCAAATTTAATGAAGCACTCTACTTAGCCTTTGATGACCAAGAAAAGGCATTTGATAGACTAGATAGGAGGTGTGAACTGGCCCAACACTTGAATAGAATTAATTACCTATAGGAGGTCAGCATGTTTCTGTCATAACAGACAGAAAGGTGCCAAGGAGATAATACTGTCTGCTGGACTCAGCTTAAATAAGGGTCCCTAGCCTGTTTCATGTCAGAAAATGTTTTACTTCTGAACAGGTGAGACAGCCAGCTCAATGTTTGTAGTCATATGTATGATTCTGATGTTGGTAGACTCCACTAGGAAAGTTAGTTCTTAGTGTTTTAGATGTATGCACTGACTTTCAGTCTATATCTGACCTAGGTTACTTCAAGAATTATCATTGCTTCAGGTTACTTGAGTGTATATCCTATTGCTATAAGGGTTGTTCTTACTATAAGTGTCTTGCTATACTTTTGGTGAGACAGACTTTGGACTTTCATTTATCATGTTAGATGTCTGTTACTCTATGGACACTGTTAGTTTCTCAGTCGTTGAAGATAATCAAGTTACTACAACTTGTTTGAATTTCCTACTGTACATTAGGAATACTTTCATATGCCTAATGTTTAAGTATATGTCATATGAATATACAATGCTAGGACTATGCTTCGTACATATTCTTTTTGTGTATATACGTCTCATTTCGTATACATACAAACTAACTAGTGCATTGTGCTATTATGTTAAAGTATCATAATATGTCTAGTTTAATTAATATGTTTATGTGTATTGGATGTTTGATATATTGATTTGTCATATGCAAACCTACTAATAGGAAGTGTTATGTTATTGGGTGTGCATTGGCACCTTGCCTATTGGTTGCATTTGTAGCAAAGGTGTAATGGTACAGACATTACCCACAAGTGTTATGGGGTATATGGTACTAAACCTTCTCATTGAATGATGGAGGGTAATTCACGGAAGTCTGGCACAGATACTGGGCACGGCTTGTAAGCCCGGATGATCAGGCATTATTATAATACCATTACCGACCCTGTGAGCTGCTAAACCAACTTTGGACGGAGCGGCTGTACAACACAGAATTTCTGTATTAGCGACATGAACATGGGGCGGCAGAAATGTAATCATTACAGGCGTGTGAGACAATTGAAAAGCCCGTCCCAGACTAAAGACAGTAGGGAGAAGGAGGATGGTGAACGCAGTAGAGCTGGAAGATAAACTTGGCCAGACTGGTCATTGTATATGTTTGTGTTATGATATGTTTTAATTAGGATTGCGCTGATGTAGAACTAGATATAACACATTCTTGACTTTCTTTCAAGCTCTCACAAGTAGCACCTATGTTGTAGATCTCAAGGACGAGTGAAGACTAGGTCGTGTCAGGACTGACAGGATTCGTCAGAATACCGGCAAGCTGTTTTTTCTTTTGGTGTCTACTGGAGAGTGGGGATCTGGACCACCGATCCAGATAGTCAAGTAACATAAGTTACGTAATGTTTGTCATCAATAACAATATGTTATATGATTTCATCATCATCATCGTACAAACCATCATATGTCTATTTTTATGATTAGTAAATAAATGTTGTAGTATTGTAACTCATAGTTCTGTCATTATATTTTTTCCAATTGTGCATACATGTTGTTGTGTACATTGGTGGGGGTTCACTTAGACACCAAGGAAGGGAGCAGTCAGGGAGAAAAACCTGTACTGAGATAGTCGTCTATACTCATATATTTAGACTTAAACATCTATCTTAGCTAACCTTCTCTTTCCCATTCCTTGGCGAATATTCAGCACAGTTCATTTCATTTTGTAACGAGCCACTTGGAGCTGTACGTTGGATATTCATGGGCTTAATCTGTAGTTCAGCCATATAGATTTTGTCCCTAGTCAGTTTCTGACTATTTGGGGTTGCTCGCCAGTGAATAATACTTTCATCTAGCCGGTGGGGCACCCCGACTTCTGACACCCATAACAGGTGCATGAATATCTAGCCAAGGAAGAAACAAGGGCAGAACACCATAGATATTCCTGGCAAGGGCTGCACGTGAGTATTTCTGGCCAGCCAAGGATACTTCCATAAATGCAGAGCTGACACATGATGCTATGGTACAGGGTTTTGAACTAATAAAAGCAATCATTGTTTTTGGTAAGTATGTATCAGGCCCAGGATTAACACTGTTATCCAAGTAGGATGGTATCATCTGAGTAACCCCACAACTCAACTAATGTAATGAGCCATTCGTGGTTTCACTGTGAGGCAGGGTGAATATTAACAGTAATGGCTCAATCTTTGAGTCAAGTGTTTGTCTACAAGCAGCACACCAACCAGACATTTAACATGTTAAATAAAACTATTCACATATAAAAAGCCAGGAAGACACGTCACAAAGAATCCCTTCTGGCTTCCACTGATACATGTTGCTTGCTTGCTTGTGTTCATTGGCTTGAGCTCCAACGCAAAGTCCTGTATGTCGGATGAAGGCATCCTGTTGTCCAACATCAGTGTGATGTCATACAGGGCCTGAGGTTTGCGTGAGTATCCGTTGTCCCATGTCTGGCTTATTGGTGTGCAGACTAGTGGTTCCTCGCCATACAGGCAGACACTCTCCGACTTCGGAGGAACTGATACATGTAAATAAGTGGATGTCTTCATACAAGCTATAAGTTACACTAAGCAGGACAGAAAGAAAAATGCTGAATATACTGACTGCAAGCTCACGACTTGTCAAGAGAGTGTGTGCCCTTCACAAGACCACTGTCCAACTACCTTACAAAAATCATCCCATTGTCAGCTCACACCACAAAATCAGTTTTGAGCTGCATTCACCGGTCTTAATAAAATGCACTGACTGGGAAGTGTTATTTTCACCACATGCAGCCGTCTGAGATAGAAAATGTCAAATGGGGTGCTGGATATTACAAACAAGATAATTCGCCTGTATGTGTTCAATTATGGTACTTTAATTGACCAGTAATATTTTCATCAAAAACATCATCTCATTTATAAAAATATACATCCTGTGTGTTCTTTCAAAAGATCAGAATGAGTAAATGATGCACCAGAAATATTACACCTGCAAGGTTTCATTTCTGTGTGAACTCTTAGATGTACTTCCAAACTCTTAGAATGAGTACATGATCAGCCTTGCAAGTTTCTCTCCTGCATGTGTTATATTGTGGCATGTTAGATGGCCAGATTTAGAAAAAGCATACACCATAATCACTATATTTGTAAGGTTTCTCTCATGAATGTTTACCACTGTGACACCTTAGTTTGTCAATCAGAACAAGATGCATCCCAAGCACCTCACTTGTAAAGATTCACTCCTGTATGAATTCTGATGTGTTGTTTCACAACATGCAAATTAGTAAATGACGCACCACAATCAACACACTTGAAAGATTTCTCTCCTGTATGTATTGTCTTGTGGCTATTCAGATGGCTAATTCTTCTTCTTCAGTGTTCCGAGCCATTGAGGTTCTTTGCTGCAAATACATTCCGTCTCCATTCGTCTCTCTGGTGGACCTTCTCTTGCCAGTCGTTAATTCCAAGTGCTTGTAGGTCTGTACATGTATTATCTCTCCACCGCCTTCTTGGTCTACCTCGGGGTCTACGGTCATTTATTTCCTGAGTGTAAGCGAGTTTTGTTTCCCTATTATCTTCCATTCTTTCTATATGCCCCTATTCAGATGGCTAGAATGAGTAAATGATGCACTTTAACCATCACACGTGTAAGGTTTATCTTCTGTATGTATTCTTTTGTGCTTATTCAGATGGCTAGAATGAGTAAAAGATGCACTACAATCATCACACTTGTAAGGTTTATCTCCTGTATGTATTCTTTTGTGTCCTTTCAGACCACCAGAACAAGAAAATGATGCACCACAATCATCGCACTTATAAGGTTTGACACCTGTGTGTATCCTCATGTGTACTTCTAATACGCTAGAACGAGCAAATGAAGAACTGCATTCCACACAGATGTTGAGGTTTCTCTCCTGTATGTATTATATCGTGGTGCTTCAAATGGCTAGAAACTGAAAAACAAGCACCACAAACATCACATTTGTAAGGTTTCACTCCTGCATGAATTCTTAAGTGAAAATTCAAAGTGTTCAAATGAGTAAATGATGCACCACAATCATCACATTTGTAGGGTTTCTCCCTTATATGTATTTTCTTGTGTTCTTTTAGATGATTAGAATGAATAAATGATTCACCACAATCACCACACTTGAAAGATTTCTCTCCTGTATGTATTCTTTTGTGTTCTTTCAGATGGCTAGAACGAGTAAATGACGCGGCACAATCATCACACTTGTAAGGTTTATCTCCTGTATGTATTATCTTGTGTACTTTCAGTTGGCTAGAAAAAGTAAATGACACACCACAATAATCACATTTGTAAGGTTTTTCTCCTGTATGTATTCTTATGTGTTCTTTCAGATGGCTAGAACGAGTAAATGATGCGCCACAATCATCACACTTGTAAGGTTTATCTCCTTCTGAATGTATTATCTTGTGTACTTTCAGTTGGCTAGAGCAAGTAAATGACGCACCACAATCACCACACTTGTAAGGTCTATCACCTGAATGTTTTCTCTTGTGAATTTTCAGATGATGAGAATAAGTAAACAATGCACCACAAACATCGCACATAAAAGGTTTTTCTCCTGTATGTATTCTCTTGTGACTTTTCAGATGGCTACAATCAGTAAATGATGCACCACAATCATCACATTTGTAGGGTTTCTCTCTTGTATGTATTTTCTTGTGTTCTTTTAGACGATTAGATTGAGTAAATGATTCACCACAAACACAACAATTGAAAGATTTCTCTCCTGTATGTTTTCTCTTGTGTACTTTCAGTTGGCTAGAACAAGTAAATGAAGCACTACAATCATCACACTTGTAAGGTTTATCTCCTGCATGTATTCTTTTGTGTTCTTTCAGATGGCCAGAATGAGTAAATGACGCGCCACAATCATCACACTTGTAAGGTTTATCTCCTCCTGTATGTATTATCTTGTGCTCTTTCAGTTGGCTAGAAAACGTAAATGACACACCACAATAATCACATTTGTAAGGTTTTTCTCCTGTATGAATTCTTTTGTGTTCTTTCAGGCGGCTAGAACGAGTAAATGACGCGCTACAATCATCACACTTGTAAGGTTTATCTCCTCCTGAATGTATTATTTTGTGTGCTTTCAGTTGGCTAGAACGAGTAAATGAAGCACCACAATCACCACACTTGTAAGGTCTATCACCTGTATGTATTCTCTTGTGAATTTTCAGATTGTCAGAATAAGTAAACAATGCACCACAAACATCACACTTAAAAGGTTTTTCTCCTGTATGTATTCTCTTGTGAATTTTCAGATGGCTAGAATCAGTAAATGATGCACCACAGTCATCACACTTGTAATGTTTTTGGACTGTATGTAACCTACTATGATAGTTCATACTGGCAGAACAAGTAAATAACGCACAACAAACATCACACTTGTACTTGTACAGTTTGACATTTGTATACATTCTTTTCATGTGTACTTTTAAACTCTTAGAATGAGTAAATGAAGAACCGCACAGGTGTAAATTTTTTCTCCTGTATATATTCTCTTGTGAACTTTCAGATGGCTTGAACAAGTAAATGACGCACCACAATCATCACACTTGCAAGGTTCTTCTCCTGTATGTATTCTCTTGTCTTTTCATATGGCCAGAATGAGTAAATGATGCACCACATTCATCACACTTGTAAGGTTCTTCTCCGGTATGTATTCTCTTGTGTCTTTTCAGATGGCTAGATTGAGTAAATGATGCACCACAATCATCACACTTGTAAGGTTTAACACCTGTATGCATTCACATGTGCACTTTTAAACTGTTTGAATCAGTAAATGAAGAACTACAATCTGCACAGGTGTGAGGTTTCTCTCTTGTGTGTGCTATACTGCTGTGCTTCAGATGGCCGGACTCAGAAAAACATGCACCAGATACATTATATTTGTAAGATTTCACTCCTGCATGAATATTTAAGTGAAATTTCAAAGTGTTCCGCTCAGTAAATGATGCACCACAATCATCACATTTGTAGGGTTTCTCTCCTGTATGTAGTATCATGTGTTCTTTTAGATGATTAGAATGAGTAAAGGATGCACCACAAGCATCACACTTTTAATGTTTCATTGCAATATACATCCTTAAGTTAAATTTCAAAGTGTTAAACTGAGTAAATGATGCACCACAAACATCACATTTGTAGGGTTTCTCTCTTGTATGTATTCTCTTATGTTCTATAAGATTATTAAAATGAGTAAATTATTCCCCACAAACATCACACTTGTAAGGTTTCTCTCCTGCATACAATCTCACGTGGAGATCCAGAATGCTAGAATTAGTAAAGGCTGCTAGATAAAGATCACACTTGTCAGTTTTCTCATCAGTATATGTTCTCTTATCTATTCTCAGATTACCGGATCGAGAAAACGATGTACTGCAAACATCAGTTGTAAAATTTCTTTCCTATATGTATTCTACTTGATGTTTCAGGTGGCCAGATTCAGAATTTGATGCACCACAAACATCACATTTGTAAAATTGCTCACTTCTATCACAAATATCAGATATTACTGGTTCGTCTCCTGCTTGCATTTTTGTAGGACTATGGCTGGAAAAACCAATTGTACAATCAGGAGACTTTACAGAGATCTGTGCATGTGTTTCTAGCGTGTTTATACTATTTTGTAACTGACAATTCTCAGTAACCAAATATGTAATACGTTTATCATCACCAACAGAGAAAAGAATTTTGACATTTGAATGCAGCTGTCATGTTTTAGTGATATTGGAAGATCATTCTCAGTCACTTCTTGATCATGATGTAGAATGGTTTAATGCCCAGTAATTCTTGATTCTGTACTCCTGTGACCTGAAATCTTCTCAGTGCTCTTACAACCTGCCATGCCTATTACGTTATTGAATGTGTTACTCTTCTCACACAATACATCAGGAACTTCTTGTTTCACATGCTCTGTGTGTTTGCTTCTATGTATCATCACCTTTATTATTTTTGAATGTGTTCGTACACAGACAGAAGGAATAGTCTGAGAATACTGGGTTTTTCCCCCTCCTGAAACAGACAGTAAATATTGGGTTAAATAAATACTTCATACATAAGGCAAGTAACATTATGGTTTATTCTAACAGATCCCTATCTGTTAAAGATGATTTATGATAACAACAATACAATAACAACTATACTATCACGAAAATGAAACACAGCAAAGCTCCAGAGCTAGTCAATATTGAGAACTCGACAAAGGAGAAATACAAAGAGCATGAATAACATACACGACACATGAGAAAACCCCACAAACGCCCGTAGGTCACTGTTAATACAATTTTCTAAATAAAAAACAAAACAAAACAGGAACCAGGAAACATGAATCACATAGAACAATAAATTTAATGAGTCGGACCACCAAGGTGCTCTTTTTTTCACATAACCATGTGACATATGCCTGGGTCATTGACATTGAGGTGAGTGACCTTTGTAGCAAGACTACGAGAAAAACAACTAACCATGAGAAATAATGGTGAAGGTGAGTAGAGACCACCAGGGTGGATGGAGAGAAAGACAGTTTTAGGCTGGGGTGTAATGTTGTTGGGAGCCCAGGGAGGGGCTACACAGCAGGGTTAAAAGACAGTGGAAAATTTTGACTGGTCAGTGGAAGCGGAGACCGACTGAGGTTCGGTTCGTGTGAAGTCAGGGGACTTCTGGACAGTTGATGTTTTGGCACCGAACGGAACGGATCGGTTGTCGAGGACGTGGGAGTTTAGACTGACTGTGGGTCAGTTCTTGTGTTGGGTTGTTCTCCCAGTTGTGAAGACAGGCTTGAAACCCAGTGGGGGTTGGATAGTTAATGGAGGCCTGACCCCAGAGTGGGTTTATAGTTAGTGGAGACTAGACCCATGTGTGTGGGTGTATTGTGTGAGGTCCAGCTGTGGATAGGAGCTGGATTACCTGTCTTATGGATTTGAGACGAAGCAGGCCGTGAGAAGACAGTGATGTGTACGTGTTAAATTGTGAGGAGGATATTTATATTCTATGGATTATATTGTGTCTGGATATATAAGGATGTTCCATTTGTCTGTGTTCTTCTGCATTAAAGGATTATGTGCGCCAACTCAATCTTGTTTAATGACTGATGGATGTGTATTACGGGGGTGAGTTGCATTGTAAGACAGTTAGATAGCTCAATTGACACACCAGGAGCATCATTACCTAGACAACGACCATCTCACGCACTTATCATCGAAAGAACATCGTGAGACCATGGAAACTCAGTTTGAGTTTGTTGCATGTAAAGAAACAAATAATGCAATTTTTACTTTATTACAGCAAAGAAAGATACATCCAGATGCACAAAATGATCTATATTTATGCTTCACAGCCTATACAACATGTTTTAATTAAGTGAAACATCAAGACCTTTGTGGCATTTTGCATGAAATCAACATGGTGGTTTCCAAGAAGACCCACATTTCAATATGCTTCCTACAAGAAAGAATATTTTACTGGAATAATTCATTCATTCATTCAGTAGCATATTCTTTGCAGAACCTTGCTCCCATGGCAACCTTCCAGAAAACCTCTCGATCATAAGCAAGATGTCCTGTGTCTAATACACCCATATGGAGATCATCCGCCACATCCTGCACCAATCTTCTATTTAGCCTTTCTCTTTGCAAAATTTTGGAGAAAAGATTACTACTATAAAACCCAGCTAAGCGAAACACAACTTGAATTAAGGAAAGGGTGCACAGATGCCATTTTTGCTCTTAGACAACTTATAGAAAAATCAATCAAATTTAATGAAGCACTCTACTTAGCCTTTGATGACCAAGAAAAGGCATTTGATAGACTAGATAGGAGGTGTGAACTGGCCCAACACTTGAATAGAATTAATTACCTATAGGAGGTCAGCATGTTTCTGTCATAACAGACAGAAAGGTGCCAAGGAGATAATACTGTCTGCTGGACTCAGCTTAAATAAGGGTCCCTAGCCTGTTTCATGTCAGAAAATGTTTTACTTCTGAACAGGTGAGACAGCCAGCTCAATGTTTGTAGTCATATGTATGATTCTGATGTTGGTAGACTCCACTAGGAAAGTTAGTTCTTAGTCTTTTAGATGTATGCACTGACTTTCAGTCTATATCTGACCTAGGTTACTTCAAGAAGTATCATTGCTTCAGGTTACTTGAGTGTATATCCTATTGCTATAAGGGTTGTTCTTACTATACAAGTTGTTCTTGCTATACTTTTGGTGAGACAGACTTTGGACTTTCATTTATCATGTTAGATGTCTTTTACTCTATGGACACTATTAGTTTCTCAGTCGTTGTAGATAATCAAGTTACTACAACTTGTTTGAATTTCCTACTGTACATTAGGAATACTTTCATATGCCTAATGTTTAAGTATATGTCATATGAATATACAATGCTAGGACTATGCTTCGTACATATTCTTTTTGTGTATATACGTCTCATTTCGTATACATACAAACTAACTAGTGCATTGTGCTATTATGTTAAAGTATCATAATATGTCTAGTTTAATTAATATGTTTATGTGTATTGGATGTTTGATATATTGATTTGTCATATGCAAACCTGCCAATAGGAAGTGTTATGTTATTGGGTGTGCATTGGCACCTTGCCTATTGGTTGCATTTGTAGCAAAGGTGTAATGGTACAGACATTACCCACAAGTGTTATGGGGTATATGGTACTAAACCTTCTCATTGTATGATGGAGGGTAATTCACGGAAGTCTGGCACAGATACTGGGCACGGCTTGTAAGCCCGGATGATCAGGCATTATTATAATACCATTACCGACCCTGTGAGCTGCTAAACCAACTTTGGGCGGAGCGGCTGTACAACACAGAATTTCTGTATTAGCGACATGAACATGGGGCGGCAGAAATGTAATCATTACAGGCGTGTGAGACAATTGAAAAGCCCGTCCCAGACTAAAGACAGTAGGGAGAAGGAGGATGGTGAACGCAGTAGAGCTGGAAGATAAACTTGGCCAGACTGGTCATTTTATATGTTTGTGTTATATGTTTAAATTAGGATTGCCCTGATGTAGAACTAGATATAACACATTCTTGACTTTCTTTCAAGCTCTCACAAGGAACACCTATGTTGTAGATCTCAAGGACGAGTGAAGACTAGGTCGTGTCAGGACTGACAGGATTCGTCAGAATACCGGCAAGCTGTTTTTTCTTTTGGTGTCTACTGGAGAGTGGGGATCTGGACCACCGATCCAGATAGTCAAGTAACATAAGTTACGTAATGTTTGTCATCAATAACAATATGTTATATGATTTCATCATCATCATCGTACAAACCATCATATGTCTATTTTTATGATTAGTAAGTAAATGTTGTAGTATTGTAACTCATAGTTCTGTCATTATATTTTTTCCAATTGTGCATACGTGTTGTTGTGTACATTGGTGGGGGTTCACTTAGACACCAAGGAAGAGATCAGTCAGGGAGAAAAACCTGCACTGAGATAGTCGTCTATACTCATATATTTAGACTTAAACATCTATCTTAGCTAACCTTCTCTTTCCCATTCCTTGGCGAATATTCAGCACAGTTCATTTCATTTTGTAACGAGCCACTTGGAGCTGTACGTTGGATATTCATGGGCTTAATCTGTAGTTCAGCCATATAGATTTTGTCCCTAGTCAGTTTCTGACTATTTGGGGTTGCTCGCCAGTGAATAATACCTTCATCTAGCCGGTGGGGCACCCCAACTTCTGACACCCATAACAGGTGCATGAATATCTAGCCAAGGAAGAAACAAGGGCAGAACACCATAGATATTCCTGGCAAGGGCTGCACGTGAGTATTTCTGGCCAGCCAAGGATACTTCCATAAATGCAGAGCTGACACATGATGCTATGGTACAGGGTTTTGAACTAATAAAAGCAATCATTGTTTTTGGTAAGTATGTATCAGGCCCAGGATTAACACTGTTATCCAAGTAGGATGGTATCATCTGAGTAACCCCACAACTCAACTAATGTAATGAGCCATTCGTGGTTTCACTGTGAGGCAGGGTGAATATTAACAGTAATGGCTCAATCTTTGAGTCAAGTGTTTGTCTACAAGCAGCACACCAACCAGACATTTAACATGTTAAATAAAACTATTCACATATAAAAAGCCAGGAAGACACGTCACAAAGAATCCCTTCTGGCTTCCACTGATACATGTTGCTTGCTTGCTTGTGTTCATTGGCTTGAGCTCCAACGCAAAGTCCCTGTATGTCGGATGAAGGCATCCTGTTGTCCAACATCAGTGTGATGTCATACAGGGCCTGAGGTTTGCGTGAGTATCCGTTGTCCCATGTCTGGCTTATTGGTGTGCAGACTAGTGGTTCCTCGCCATACAGGCAGACACTCTCCGACTTCGGAGGAACTGATACATGTAAATAAGTGGATGTCTTCATACAAGCTATAAGTTACACTAAGCAGGACAGAAAGAAAAATGCTGAATATACTGACTGCAAGCTCACGACTTGTCAAGAGAGTGTGTGCCCTTCACAAGACCACTGTCCAACTACCTTACAAAAATCATCCCATTGTCAGCTCACACCACAAAATCAGTTTTGAGCTGCATTCACCGGTCTTAATAAAATGCACTGACTGGGAAGTGTTATTTTCACCACATGCAGCCGTCTGAGATAGAAAATGTCAAATGGGGTGCTGGATATTACAAACAAGATAATTCGCCTGTATGTGTTCAATTATGGTACTTTAATTGACCAGTAATATTTTCATCAAAAACATCATCTCATTTATAAAAATATACATCCTGTGTGTTCTTTCAAAAGATCAGAATGAGTAAATGATGCACCAGAAATATTACACCTGCAAGGTTTCATTTCTGTGTGAACTCTTAGATGTACTTCAAACTCTTAGAATGAGTACATGATCAGCCTTGCAAGTTTCTCTCCTGCATGTGTTATATTGTGGCATGTTAGATGGCCAGATTTAGAAAAAGCATACACCATAATCACTATATTTGTAAGGTTTCTCTCATGAATGTTTACCACTGTGACACCTTAGTTTGTCAATCAGAACAAGATGCATCCCAAGCACCTCACTTGTAAAGATTCACTCCTGTATGAATTCTGATGTGTTGTTTCACAACATGCAAATTAGTAAATGACGCACCACAATCAACACACTTGAAAGATTTCTCTCCTGTATGTATTGTCTTGTGGCTATTCAGATGGCTAATTCTTCTTCTTCAGTGTTCCGAGCCATTGAGGTTCTTTGCTGCAAATACATTCCGTCTCCATTCGTCTCTCTGGTGGACCTTCTCTTGCCAGTCGTTAATTCCAAGTGCTTGTAGGTCTGTACATGTATTATCTCTCCACCGCCTTCTTGGTCTACCTCGGGGTCTACGGTCATTTATTTCCTGAGTGTAAGCGAGTTTTGTTTCCCTATTATCTTCCATTCTTTCTATATGCCCCTATTCAGATGGCTAGAATGAGTAAATGATGCACTTTAACCATCACACGTGGTAAGGTTTATCTTCTGTATGTATTCTTTTGTGCTTATTCAGATGGCTAGAATGAGTAAAAGATGCACTACAATCATCACACTTGTAAGGTTTATCTCCTGTATGTATTCTTTTGTGTCCTTTCAGACCACCAGAACAAGAAATGATGCACCACAATCATCGCACTTATAAGGTTTGACACCTGTGTGTATCCTCATGTGTACTTCTAATACGCTAGAACGAGCAAATGAAGAACTGCATTCCACACAGATGTTGAGGTTTCTCTCCTGTATGTATTATATCGTGGTGCTTCAAATGGCTAGAAACTGAAAAACAAGCACCACAAACATCACATTTGTAAGGTTTCACTCCTGCATGAATTCTTAAGTGAAAATTCAAAGTGTTCAAATGAGTAAATGATGCACCACAATCATCACATTTGTAGGGTTTCTCCCTTATATGTATTTTCCTTGTGTTCTTTTAGATGATTAGAATGAATAAATGATTCACCACAATCACCACACTTGAAAGATTTCTCTCCTGTATGTATTCTTTTGTGTTCTTTCAGATGGCTAGAACGAGTAAATGACGCGGCACAATCATCACACTTGTAAGGTTTATCTCCTGTATGTATTATCTTGTGTACTTTCAGTTGGCTAGAAAAAGTAAATGACACACCACAATAATCACATTTGTAAGGTTTTTCTCCTGTATGTATTCTTATGTGTTCTTTCAGATGGCTAGAACGAGTAAATGATGCGCCACAATCATCACACTTGTAAGGTTTATCTCCTTCTGAATGTATTATCTTGTGTACTTTCAGTTGGCTAGAGCAAGTAAATGACGCACCACAATCACCACACTTGTAAGGTCTATCACCTGAATGTTTTCTCTTGTGAATTTTCAGATGATGAGAATAAGTAAACAATGCACCACAAACATCGCACATAAAAGGTTTTTCTCCTGTATGTATTCTCTTGTGACTTTTCAGATGGCTACAATCAGTAAATGATGCACCACAATCATCACATTTGTAGGGTTTCTCTCTTGTATGTATTTTCTTGTGTTCTTTTAGACGATTAGATTGAGTAAATGATTCACCACAAACACAACAATTGAAAGATTTCTCTCCTGTATGTTTTCTCTTGTGTACTTTCAGTTGGCTAGAACAAGTAAATGAAGCACTACAATCATCACACTTGTAAGGTTTATCTCCTGCATGTATTCTTTGTGTTCTTTCAGATGGCCAGAATGAGTAAATGACGCGCCACAATCATCACACTTGTAAGGTTTATCTCCTCCTGTATGTATTATCTTGTGCTCTTTCAGTTGGCTAGAAAACGTAAATGACACACCACAATAATCACATTTGTAAGGTTTTTCTCCTGTATGAATTCTTTTGTGTTCTTTCAGGCGGCTAGAACGAGTAAATGACGCGCTACAATCATCACACTTGTAAGGTTTATCTCCTCCTGAATGTATTATTTTGTGTGCTTTCAGTTGGCTAGAACGAGTAAATGAAGCACCACAATCACCACACTTGTAAGGTCTATCACCTGTATGTATTCTCTTGTGAATTTTCAGATTGTCAGAATAAGTAAACAATGCACCACAAACATCACACTTAAAAGGTTTTTCTCCTGTATGTATTCTCTTGTGAATTTTCAGATGGCTAGAATCAGTAAATGATGCACCACAGTCATCACACTTGTAATGTTTTTGGACTGTATGTAACCTACTATGATAGTTCATACTGGCAGAACAAGTAAATAACGCACAACAAACATCACACTTGTACTTGTACAGTTTGACATTTGTATACATTCTTTTCATGTGTACT